>CM069443.1:79303156-79339417 GCA_035610835.1 Ophiura sarsii
GTCGTAATTCCGAATTGGCAATAAGGGTCGTTATTCCGAAAATACAATGAGGGTCGTTATTCCGAATATAAAGGGTCATAATTCCGAATATAAAATAAGGGGTCGTTATTCCGAAATAAGCAGGAGGATCGTTATTCCGAAGGGTCGTTATTCCGAAAATACAATAAGGGTCGTTATTCCGAAGGGTCATTATTCCGAAATAACTGTAAGGGTCATTATTCCGAAGGGTCATAATTCCGAATTGGCAATAAGGGTCGTTATTCCGAAAATACAATGAGGGTCATTATTCCGAATTAACTGCAAGGGTCGTTATTCCGAAATAAGCAAGAGGGTCGTTATTCCGAAGGGTCGTTATTCCGAAAATACAATAAGGGTCGTTATTCCGAAGGGTCGTTATTCCGAAAATACAATAAGGGTCGTTATTCCGAAGGGTCGTTATTCCGAAAATACAATAAGGGTCGTTATTCCGAAGGGTCGTTATTCCGAAAATACAATAAGGGTCGTTATTCCGAAGGGTCGTTATTCCGAATATAAAATAAGGGTCATTATTCCGAATATAAAATAAGGGTCGTTATTCCGAATATAAAATAAGGGTCGTAATTCCGAATATAAAATAATGGTCGTTATTCCGAATATAAAATAAGGGTCGTAATTCCGAAATATGAGGGTCATTCAATAAGTTCTACCTCCTACCTTATAACTTTGTTATCATATAAGCAAGTTTTATGAAATATTACACAATTGTATCTTGGAATCTCAGCTACAGATTTATTGTAAATTGATCCGAGTAATGGTTGTACTATTCTGGAGATGCATTGAAAACCGAACATCATTTATTGTGACGGAAACGTATGAAAAAAGCAAAATATCGCCGAAGTATTATTGATTTGGCCTATGTTAAGAGATGAAACGTACCTATTGGTCAATCAGTTTATGGGGGGGGGGGGGGATTTGAGACTCGTATGTTAATATTACCTACCCCCCCCCCCCCCCCCCCCCCCCCTACGGCTGAAATTGAAAAGTACATGACCCCCCTGCTAACCAGTAGCCTTTTTCTCATACTAAGTGGCTGTCTTTACCTTTGGAATTTTGTTCATGGATACGTTGGAAAATGTTGTTTGTGCCCTATCTGAACGAACGGCCAATATTGTTATGATGCTCCTTCATATTTATACATTTTGGATGGTTTTGTGAGTCTTTATAACCCGAACAAGTTCCAGTGAAACGTTCTACTTTTGTGAGCAATTGGGGCAAAGCAGAGATGAGGTGTGAAAAGTATGCAATAAATAACATTTTTAAATCATGATATTGGATTTTGTAACATTATACACCCTGTGGTTCCAATGTCTCGACGTTGATGATTATATAGATGTTTTTTCCACCATATCGTCGATTTGCTGTCCAGAAGTCGTCTCAAAGTAAAAGTTTCTTAAGTCGATAGGTTTTTCGAAAATATGCGCGAAGCGCAGAAAAAAATGCCATTTACACTCCAAAATAGTCTCTAAAATCAATCCAATCACCACCATCTTTTCTTTTAAACAAATGTACACGTGTTTAAACGAAAAGATGGTGGTGATTGGATTGATTTTAGTCCGCGTGCTGCAGGGGGACACTATCTACGGTAAAATGCTGGTTACGGCTCTATCAAAATAAAATAAAACAAATCGACGTTTTGCTGTTCAAAGAGGGCTGATTTTTCTTATTCCTTATATACACCTAGCACATAAAGTCCCTGACCAAGGGCTTTGAGGTTCGCTAATTCAAAATATGTAATCGGTACAAAAAATCTGAGATATACATTAAATGAGCAAATTTCTTTTTCTGTTTGATACCTCATTCAACAAAATCGAATGGATACTTTTAAAGTTATGGCGATTTCAATGACCGCGCATGCAACAGAAAAGTTGCACTAGGTATAGGAATCATTGATTTGTGTGTGATTACTGTCATAACTGTTATGTGTGCTATCTGAACGAGACAGATGAATGGGTCTGGAGTGATAACCACAATGTGCGGGACAAAGGGAGTTAGGTGCGGTATTGTAACTTTTGTGTAATCACCTGACACATGATGCATTGAGTGTGGTAGTTTTTTAAAGAACGACGCATAACAATCCCGTGCGGTATTGTAACTTACAATCCCGCACCTTAAAGGTATATTATGTGATCTTTCCAGGGAACGCCCTCAACATCGAAAAAAAAATAGAAAGCAGATTTTCTTGCAGATTTACATTTCTGATCATAAATCATGCATACATTCCAAGTTACAGGGCGATACGATTCTTAATTACTTCAAAATCATGGTTTTAGAGTGAAAATAAACTGTCCGAATCCGGACACTTTATATTTTTCACTCTAAATTCACTCTAAAACCATGATTTTGAGGTAATTAGGAATCGTATCGCTCTGTAACTTGGAATGTATGTATGATTTATGATCGGAAATGTAAATATGCAAGAAAATCTACTTTCTAAAAAAAATAATGAATAGAGGACGCCCTCTGGAAAAGATCACATAATATGCCTTTAATGGACAAAGGGTGTATCTGGCTGTGAAGAATACAAGTCTTAGCTGATTAGCTGTGAGTTTTTTCAGTGCGTATTCACATTGTGTTCCCTTAACAACCTGCTAATGCAGAATGAATCATTTTTCTTTAGGTATGGGCCATTGAAGCAATACTCACATAATTATCCTATGTGACAATATCCTGGGTGTGACTGATAACCTCTTTCACCCCTGTTAAGTTCCTCTTAATTCAAATTTACACCTTCTGAGCATTGTTTGTCTTTTTTAAGACTCTTCTTGTTTATTTTTCTACCACATGGATCCGTCACTGACCGGTCACGCACGTTAGTTTAGTTAAAGAAAGTCTCTCCGAGAATGTTCTTTTCTCCAATACACTCACACTCTCACGAGTGTTATTAGACCATTTGGATGTTAGCTCACTTGGATGTTTAATGGGTATTATAGACAAAATGGGTCAGACTATATATTTCAACCAATTTTGGATAGAACAACTGGACCTAGGCCAAGTGGTTTAGGCCAACTGGCAATAGACCTAAATGCAATGAGACGATTAAAACAATTGTTTGTCAACAGCTAATTGGTTTTTTATTGAATATAAACATATTTCTTTTTCAGCGACCATAATCATGATACTTAGTAATGGTTCATGCACGTACCTGTACGTTCAGTGTAAATAGAAAACTCAACATAGAGTACATAACTCTCAATCAATAAATAACTGTTCAAATATATGGGCTGATCCTAACCCACCTTAAAGGTAAAATAATTGTGTGACTTTTTCATGTTTCAATACCACAATTTATAACCTTACAACCATTTCAACGAGGTTTCTGTGTATAAAAATACGCTTGCTTGTTGCTTGTTGTAGGCCTATATCAGATCCTTGGGCTCCAAGGAAAAATGAATTGAAGGAAATACCCTTCCCACTCCCATCAAATCACGAAATAGGGCTTCCAGACTCCTATCTCTATCGATCGCGTGCTTTCCGACTTACAGGCTAGATAGACATTTGGATCTTTAAAAAATGGCACATTTCGTAACCATTTTGCTACCAACAAATAACATCAGCCCATTATTAGCGCCCTTTAATGATAATCCGTGACATTACAAAATCCACATTTTCGTCAAAATCTGCGGTAAATCACAGAGTAACTGCGTTGATCTTTTCTTCAATCGTAGTTTATAGAAACATGAGAATTTGGAACTGCACAGAATGTCCGTACTACTATCATGGCTTATTATTTGTTTTGAGGGCAGATTTGGTTCCCAAATCGTATCATACAGATTTAACCAAATGTTTAACCTTTTTGGTTCAGCATTTAAAAGCACAGGGTAAAATTAAAGTGTTCGACTTTCTTTTGTTGAACACTTTACAATTAAGATGAGAAAAGGCTTTGTCTCAAACTGTAATAAGTTTGTCGTTTGATGTTCGTAGTTTCATCAATTGCATTTGGCTTTTTCGACCCATTTCTTATGACATTACAAACATGCAAAATGATCAAAGGCACGTGTTTTCCGGTAAACACGCTTTTATTATATGCTTGCACAGAAACATATCAGACCTATGATTGACCGATTAGTGTTCACTGGATGGACTGGAAGGAAGATAATCCCATGGTCGCCGCTTAGTGTTATATCATGCTAGGCTTGATTTCAACCATGTTATAGTATACAAATATTTACTGCTCTTGAGGGATCTGGTGGAATCTATTGGGCCCCGAGGTGAACTGGAGACCGTGGGGTACTATTTTCCCGAGACCGATGGTCGAGGGAAAATAGTACCCCACGGTCTCCAGTTCACCGAGGGGCCAAATAGATTCCACCAGATCCCGAATAAAGAGCAGAAAATATTTGTTTTATATCCTTCATCAATATATTTCTTGTTCATTAATTTGTTAAAAGTAGACTCTCAAGACTGAGCTAAGCCTAGGCCTTACTAGGCTAACACTAAGCTTTGCACATTTTAGCCTAGGCCTAGGGCATAGGCAACGAGAAATATAAAAAAAGAATTTTACTCACTACCTGGCACTAGCTGCAGTATGTTTCAAAGTCAAAAGTTAACTGTTCAAAAGTTTCAAAAAGTTCCAACTCACGAACTGTTCAATTCAAATTTCATTCGGTTACGGGCACCGGCGTACAACTTGGAAAGCAACATGTCGAGTAGGCCTACGGCCAGGGTACGGCGTTTTCCAATAAAGTGTAATCGGCGTTGGTTTCCTTGCAAAATTCGCGAAAAAATGACATCCCATATTTTTTTTGTTTATAGTGTTCTCGCTGTCTGCGCTGTCAATTGATCCTCATTTACACGCCGAAACCGTGGAGTTTCACCAGCAGCCGCCATTGTTGAAACTGTTGTCTGTTTACGTTTTAAGGCTTGTCAATCCTAAAGTCAACTGTCCTAATATTAACATAAAGAGAACTTTGACACGTAAATTGAGGTCATAGGGTAATAGTAGACTATTTCATTCTCCAAATAGTACCTCTCTCCCTCGTCAATAGCATTTTTGGTCTTTCTTGCCTAATGGTGAGACTATTTTTGATCATGTGACACACTTTTAACCAATTAATGAACAGGAATATATTGATGAAGGATATAATTTTTATTATATACCGCATACATATAATTCCTGTTGTTTGATTGGTTAAAAGTGGGGGATTGTTCCCGGTCAAACTATGTCTTCAATTTCAAGATGACGCCATGAAAACAACTATGCCCGAGCTTAGTCGCGACTATGCGCGTTTCGTGTTGTTTTACCGTTTTAAGAAATGACTAAAAGCAAATAGCTCTGCGCTTGTTGACGAAGAAGGTATCGAAGATATCATGGATTCAGTTAGCCTAAATGCAAAGTGTTCAGTGAAATACGCCTAGAATCGCTACCTCTAGCAGTTTAGCAGTAATACGACGAGGGTCATTCAGTAAATAATGAAAGTAATCATGGTATGGGATGCATGAGTGATTCTATTAAGGGATAATGTGGTCAATACCAAGTATGAACCTTTGTCTTTCAAGCAATACACTTTTGGATTGTTAGATACCTTTGGTTATGTAACGTCATTAGCATAAACACAATAGGTTTCAGACACTGACTGAAATCTGTCAATTATTTGGCTGTATATGTAATATGTTGAATATGGGTTGATTGATACATTTGAGTATATCTCAGCAATACAAGCATAACAACAGATAACACTTGGCACATAGTTAGAACACACACTTATCTCTCTTTGACACTCTTTTTTAGATCTGAATTCCTTAATACAAACAAGAAGGGACCATCTCAAATACGCTTTTATTTAGCAAAATCCGCAATAATATACCTTAGAAAACAACAAAGGATAACGAACAATGGAGGGATTATAATTTAGTAAATTGTTGTGGAATGTAAAGCAATAATAGTGGGGATATCAAGAGGAGCTGTTCATAAAATTTTCTCAAACCATTGAAATTATGTGACGATTACTTTAACAATACATATCTAGTAGCTCTAAAGATAACAGTAATACGAGAGGTTGTGGCAGCCATCTTTGATTGATACATTCATGTATATCTTCATTTTGACTATCACAATATATATACACATTGATTTAAGCATTTTTCATTTTTTCTGATTAAAATTTGAAGGCACAGTAAGCTTTTATCTGGTAAATTTCATGATTTTAGCCATTTTTGGCCCAGTTCAAAATTATCTGCCGTCTGCGCATGCGCATATTTTCTGCAGGTTTCATGTGAATAAGTTCAGATAATTAGTTAGCTATCATATGGAATCTCTCAAACTGGTTAATTGCTTGGATTTTTTCTAAATTGTTTGATTTTCCGCAATATTAGCGATTCACTTACTGGGCATTTTCCAACGAAATTGGCTATTTGAAATACTGATATTTGTATACTTTTTATTAAATTGCCTCTCCTTACTTTCCCCTCTTATACTATATATCTCAAATTACACAGGGATTAAAGTTATGGTCTTTTTATCATACTTAAGCGAAAAAAATTGGGATTAACCTGCTTCTGGTGTCATGTTATTATACAATCTTCTTACCACATGTTTCATACAAACAATTCAAATTTACCACCAAATAACTGATTTAGCAGTGTCCCAAGTGTACTTTCTTTGAGACAATGCTATGACGTCACAGTTCACACTTAGAAATCCAAAACTGTATTGTTTAAAAGACAAAGGTTCATACTTTGTATTGATCATATCATCTCTCAATAGAATCACTCATGCATCCCATATTATGCTTACTTTCATTATTTATTGAACGACCCTCGTAATATACAATTACAAACCTTCCACATTCAGAAATCGATATTTTTGTCCGATTCTGCTTTTTTCTTAGGCGACAGAACAATTAATTTGGTCTAGTGTATATTAATTTCATGGAACTTTGGTTGGCCTAAGGTGAATAAGTCTATAGGAAATGTTCTTTGAACCAATCAAAGACAACAATCTATATAATTGTTGGTATATAAATCAAATATTGATTGCTTTCATTCGGTACAAATGATAGGCCCGCGGTGATCTCCAGACCAGATCACCTTGGGAATATAATTTGTACCATGCCACTCATTGCAGTCAATATCCTTATGGCTGGAAAAGTATGATGTGGTATCATGATATAAAACAAATACTGAACGTTTTTTTTGTAATAGTAAAACTGTATCAGTTCCATTACACTCGGTCGCGCCTCATGCAATGTAAAATCCAACAGTCATTGGTTCGTAGATCCATTATTTTTGGTTGAAATGTATAAATTGGTAGCCTATAACCACTACAAATACTTTGCCATACATTAGCACGGGATTAAGGATATTACTTTCACTCAGGCAACCTGAACGGGAAATCGGCCCGGACTGTTCAATATGAATAGACTGGGTGTATGTGAATAAATTATATTATTCCTCAAGGGTCAAACTACACACAAGGCACCTGAACAATGCTAATGTTAACAACAGCAATTACGTGTTATACATTTTGAACATGAAATACACGTTCTTTATGGATACAAATTGTAAATTGCAATACAATAATACCAACATACTGTTATCAAACAACAGTCACGAACTGTTTTTTGGCTCTTTGCACGGATTAACAGTTTACGAGGAGAGGAGAGCTGGAACTGGTACTAATTGAATGGGACTATTTCATAACATTATGTATACCCCGGTATACGTATACAGTCATCACAATAAGTAACTGACCAGGTAATACATATGCTGATAACTCTAAAAGTATAACTCTAATACATAAACATATTTAAATATAAGGTTGTTTACAAATGTATCTTCTTGAATTTGAGATAGTACACGCTAAGAATGGTTGATTAATGAGGTAGTTACAATCCCAAACGTGAGGTTAAGTCTGATTTTCAATTTAAAATTTTTCTTTTCAACACGGGGAGAGTACGACAGGTAAAGCGTGTGTGCCGTATTGATCAACCGTAACAATGCCACCGGCCGACTATCCAACAACCAGGGCATCGACGGCTGAATTGGAAGCTACCACTACCAGTAATCAATAATTTGCGGGTCTGAGTTCCCGTGTTGAAATTGTAAAATGTGAAAATGAAAATCAGACTTGACAGTACTTGGGATTGTAACATCTTTAATAATCAGCTATTCTTAGCATGTAATATCTCAAATTCAAGAGGAGAAATTGCTCAACATGTTTATAATTTAATGTGTTTATGTAGGAGTTATACTATTAGAGTTATCAGCCCATTTATTACCTGGTCAGTTATTTATTTGTGATGACTGTACATGTATAGTTCGCCTTCCTCAGAAGAAAATGATTGGTCATGCAGTGAGTTTGTGAGTTGCATCACGCCAATCTGATTCCAGTTCGGCTTTTCTCGCAATTGGCGAATCCATGCAACGAGCGAATATCAACACAAATCATGCATGTCATGCACAACGTGGTTGAAGGAATAACATAAATATATCCCTTAATGACTGAAAAAGTGCAAAACTATTTTAAAACCTAACAATATAAACATGGCATACAACATATAAATAAATATGGTTACTCACGTCGCTAATTAAAAGGAAAAAGTGAGATGCTGTTTATTTCCATAAGTTTCTAAGATGTTTCCTGTTAAGAAACTGTGTCAAGGAAACTATATGATTATGGAACTGCAAGATGATGAAAAAAGTTTAAACTATTGTCAAATCACGCAGTCATTGCATGCCATACAATGTCAATTACATTTACTCATAGATCCTCTCAAGGATCTATGCTTACTCAAATTCAAATACAAGAAAGGAGTCAATGCGAGGGAGTATCAACAGGTTGTATAAATAATCCAGAAATCACATCCCTTAGAAATTTGAAATTTGGGACATAATAGCAACCGCCCTCTGTTGATTTTTTTATCACAAAAAAGTTTAGCTGTGTTGAGCCTGGTGGCGCTTTTCATGGATGACAATTATACGACCACAGGCCTACATGTTATAAACATAGGTCGCTACAGGTGTTGAAACAATGAAAGGTGACATTAAATTAGAGAATTCACCAATGATAGATCTTAGATCATTGACGCATTGGATGAAGAAAATACTGAACTTCAACGCAAAAACATTTTCGTGGAGAATTGCTCATCAGAAGAAATACAGCAGCTGCTTAAACTTTCCTAATTTGTCTTCATCAGATTTAATTTTCATGTAGTACCATGCGTTGAGCTTCGTCGATTTCTCAGCAATTTTGTGTATAGATCGTTAAAATCGGCTAACTAAATCGTCTATTATAGTGACACCAGTAATCGATTTTGAGAATGTAATACCTATAGATTATAATCTTGCGCTACTCTGGCAGTTCCCTCCCTAGCTCAATCGATAAGAGCGCTGTCTATGAATGCAAAGATTGCTGTGCTGCTGCTGGTTCGAATCCGCTTAGAATCACCTTTTTTTTTAAAGTAAAGCAACACGCAAGTCAAACGAGGGCGTCTTGAAAATAATTCCTCTCTAAGGGATGTGCAATACAGTGAATGAGTCCAAACATGCCAAAACATACAATGATGTCACCGTTGATTTTTTTAAATTTATTTGACCTAGGTCAACACTTCCGCAATATTGCTTTTGTCATTTGAACTTATTTAAAATTTGACCTATTTTGACCTTCGACCCCATAACCATTGGGCGTACGAAAAAGGGAGTTTTTTTCACGTTTGAGAACAATCGGGCAACTTTTGAAATTTGACCCCAGATGACCTTTGACCTTGGAAGACTTGAATGTGTTACCAAGGATTGCAACTATAGAGATTAATCATTGGGCCTCTCAATATCGCGTTTTACCCAAACTTGTTTTATGCATTTTCACTTTGGCCTTGAAAATCAATTACATCGATTACATCACAAACTAAAATGTGGCCCTTTTATTGCATAACATTTTGTTGGACAGCTTACGCAAACAAATGATCCTTAATATCACACCATGGTGGCAAAATTCGAGGCCACATTTGCACTTTTCAACAAGTGGTGCGATACTTTTTTCCATGTGTATATATAAAGCAATAAATTAAACCCCTTTCTTCTTGTTTTTCTGAAGTAATAAAATGAATACATAATTGCCCTTTTCGTTAAATGTGTTGTCTTTGAATAGGCCCTCACCGTATTTCCCAATTTGAAAAGGTTAAATTGCAGGTTTCTTAATGGTACGTGAGTGTTTAGGAAATGAATGGCAAACTCTATAGTGACTTCTGCTGGACATCTCGTTTCATGATATTTTAAGACCTTGAACACCCTTTTCTAATGGAAATCGAGGCCTCACCCAGCCATATGGACTTCTGTCTTGTTTTGAAAATGTAAGCCCAATAAACATTTTGTGAAACCTCGTCAAAAGGACTGGTTCGAATCATGTAACAAACATCTTTATATTCAGTTCTGCTTGGATACACAGGCACTCATTATATTATTTAAACCTATTCAATCTCAATACAAAATGTTATTTTGCATAACACTGGCATGGTGAAGGGCAAAGAGTTGTATCTTATTCTTAGGATTAAATCTTTGAAACTGTAAAGTGGCACAACGTAGATTTTAGGTAGCTTTAATAAACTGGTATATCTCTAGATTGACAAATCCAAATGAAATAAAATAAACGGCATCTGAAAGTTGAGTGTTTTTCCTTTCCGGGTGTATAAATATATTGCACTAAACTGTAGGACTTCATGGTCAACAGGTTGCGCAAACATGTGCACACTTTTTTAGGGACACCCGGTAATTTGCTAAATTAAATACCCCCTCCCCGCCTCATTAAGTTCGAACATCCATTGTCAATTTCTTACAAAATCAAACACTACTCTGTGAAGACGAAATGCCCGGAAGCAATGTGTGTTAACTTTTGATGACAAGGAAAGATAAAGACAATGATGATAGTGAATTGATACTATTGAGTGAATTTTGACTTGACTTTTAAGCAACCCAATAGCACAGCTTTATTTATTTATTGGTATTATAAATGAAAGGCAGTTTGAATCATTGCATTTCAATAATGAAAAATTGAAAACTCATCCAAGCGCTTTACAAACAGTAGCAGTAAACATGCCCCGAATATAAAATGATGTGCCATGTAAATTCATGCTTATAAACATTAAGGGGGAAGTATGGGTTCAGAGCACATTTTACTAAAACTAATTTTTCTGTTATTGTTAAGGTACTGTTATTGTTATATAATTGGGTATGTGTTGTAGGTTCAAAAAATATCGCTACTTGGTCGGTTATGTCACCCGTTGTCATTGAACCGCCATCTTGGATCATCCTTTACTACACCTTGCGCGCAAGTTATCTAAAAACTATTTATCGTAGAGTATTGAGACAAAAATCAAATGACAACTGATTGATAAGGCTGTAATGAACTAGGATCTAAGCGCTTAAGCAATTGGACACTATTAACTAGGGAAAGTATTTGAATTTAAAAATGAAGTTTTCACTTATTTTTTAGGCAACTTAGAACACTAAATGCATCACTTATTGGGTCAATCAAATAAAATATGACATTTTTGACCAGAAATGAGATACTTAAAACATTAGAATACATAAGAACTAAATACATGCGTTAATAAACGAAATTTTCGACTTCGCGACAGACTTGGACGCGCAAAATGTATCATAACGTTGCAGAGGAATATCCGATTGTGTTCATTTTAGAAGCAAAAGAAAGCTTATTCTCTGGGCTGCAATTGCAAACCACAGAAAATCCATATTATAAAACCTCTTAACCCCTACTTCCCCTTAAACATGCATAGGGCAATGCACGCCTAAACACGCCTAGTAACTATTTACAATAGATTTGTAAGCGGGCAATTTATGTCATGTGTCAGTATTGATCGATACTGGAACATGTTTATGTTCCAATACCGGGCGATACTGTGATAAGGTAATGCCAATAACGAATTGATACTATTCAGTGAATTTAACTTGACTAAACAACCCAATAGCACAGCTTTATTCCGCTTGGAAACTTGGTATCATAATTGAAAGCAGTTTGAATCATTGCATTTCAATAATGAAAAATTGAAAACTCATCCATGCGCTTTACAACAGTAAACATTGCTTGTCTGCTAATAGCTTTGGTTCCTTTCTATTTTAAACTGCTGTTGTATCATATTGTTGTTCAAACCATTAATACTTCTTCATTTTGATTCAATTTGAAGAGTAAAATTGGATCGTCACGCATGAGCGACCCCAAGCTTTGTTTCTATAATGAGCAAGTTCTGAGGCTAAACTTGAGGGACATTTAAACAGGTAAATATATACGTGGTCATGGGTAATTAGCAGTGGCTTAGACTTCTTTTTCATATTGGGGATGCAATTTCCTACAAACTTGCTGAAAATGATAATAGTCCCTTAGTGTTTAATCTCACGAAATCCATTATACAACGTTAAAATGATATCTGGTGATTCACCAAATACCACTTCATTTAGAAGTCGCTAAACACTTGTCAAATAAAACAATGCACGGGGTCACTCACGTGTGACAAACTTCTTTTACCCGTTAAATTGAATTAAGGAATATAATTATTAATGATTTGAACACCCATAACTAATAACAGTTACAACAGAAAGACACACAAGATTATATCGAGTAACAAGAGATTATGAGAATACACAAGTTTCTTTCAAACAAGCTGTAATAGCACACACATTTTTTTAGCACTTTGTCAAAAAGGTAAAATCACCATGTTTTACATAATGGAGTGTATCTTGAGTTTGATAAATCCGATATTCATGATCTAAAATTCTAATAAAATAGTACAGTATGACAAAGATGATGTAAAAAAGCGAACCTAATCCTATTGATTTGATGATGACAAAAATGATTGAACTTTGGGCATCGATGGGTACTAATCATTTTGGGACAGCCTGTATAACCACTTACAATAGATTCACCAGATTAATAGCATTTATAGGGCAACTTATGTCATGTCCCAGTTACCATGACAACATCTACGTTAGGTGAAGTCAACTTGGGAGGATACTCTATCTCGCCATGATGACATCTACTTTTTGTGAAGTCAACTTGGCAAGATGATCTATTTCACCATGATGACATCTACTTTTTGTGAAGTAAACTTGGTAAGATAATTTATCTCCGCATGATAACCTAAACACCTTATTAAGTCAAGAAAGCGAGACAAAATATATGACCACGTCGACATAATGTTGATAATATGTCGACTTGGCAAGATACCTATGTTGCCATCTGAAATATCTAATTCCATGCAGTTAATTTCATGCAATTTTGACATTAGAACATTTCGGCTTTAAAAAGCCGAAATGTTCTGCTCCCAAAAATGTTCGAATGAAAAAGAATGCTGGTTCCGCCGTTGATGGTTATATATCCATCTGACTCTTCCACAACGAACAACGAAGAAGAAACAATACATGCTGAGACTACCCGACTTCCCACAGTTACCAACACCGGGACGAAAATTGTATTCTCCCTCCCCCCCCCCTCCCCCCATCTCCTGACCGGGAAAGCTGGCTACGCTTTAAAAAGCTTTTTAACTCTAATCTGTTCCCCGTGGAATAATTCAGCCTGATTTGTTACCAAATTATTGTGTATGTATATTGGTCTTTTAGTGGTTTACATTTTGTATCACTCTATAAATCCATTTTTATTGTTATAGTATTGTTGGTGTATATGCAATGTTATACATGTCTGCAGGTAAATGATTATTTAAAATTGTCTCTTTTGAGTTTTTTACGGGGTTTGTTTTTGGTTTGTTTGTTCATGGGTATTGTGAGTGCTGATAGACGGCTCTATCTGGGGTTAACGCCAGTAGCGTATCGTCCGGGGGGTCATGGGGGCAGAGTGCCCCAGAAGGCTTTGACCGGAAAGGCCAGCTCAAACCACCGGGCTAAAAAAATCGAAGGAAAGGGAAAGAAAGGAAAGGAAAGGGAGAAGAGGAGATAAAAGGGAAAGGAAAGAGAAAATCTAAGGGATTTAGTATAAAAATGGCCAATTTTTGTTTTTTCCAGGAATATCATTATAGAAGCCCGTTTGAAAGAAAAATTTCGCGCTATACGCGAGCATCAACTTTAGAATGCAACGTCATTCGCTGGAATAAACAACCCAGCTGCGCAATTTTTTTTACTTAATAGGGTCGAACGGGTGTTCCCCGGGGAAAAACTGTTCCCCGGGGAAAAACCCTTCCCCCTTGAAAAATACCCCAGATACGCTACTGGTTAACACTCCTTATCTGGGTTTAAGGCGCCTTATCCCTAGTTAACGCTCCTGGGATTAAGGCGCGTTTACAACAGATAAGGGACGTAAACCCCGAATAACGCGCCTTATCTATGGATAAGGGGCCATATCCCTAGTTAGTGCAAGTTTTTCTTGCAACATACAAGGGGTTAGTGCAACAAAGGGCTATCTGCATTTCGGTCATTTTGAGAGAAAAAGTTAATTAAAGATTTGTACCCATCATTGTCACCTATTGGTTTCGACAAATTAAAAGAAATTATATTCAAACCTTTTTAATTAAGTAAATTTACTATTGTCTTATGATTAGGTTCCCGATCTTGTGCGGATAATTTTATTACCAAAATCTCATGTTGGCTAAAAATGCAGATAGCCTTTTGTTGCATTAAACCCTCGATAAACATTTGCTATGAGACGACTCCCCCGGAGAACAAATCTCTTCTGGGCGGGCCAAAACACTTGGGGTCCCCAAACACTTAGCCTATATTAACAAATTCAATGTTGTGATTAAAAATTGTAATTTGCTTTTGATTCACCTCGTGTCAGCTTTGCACCAATGCTCACAAAAGTAGGATGTTTCATCACTATAACACACGTTTCTGCCCAGGATGTTCTAACTTGTTCGGGTTATAAATATAAAGACTAAATATAAAGACAAAAAAATCACCCAAAATGTATAAATATGACAATTATTTTGCAATTATTCACACATAAAATTGGCTGTTCAGACATGGCATAAACACAATTTGCCAACAAAATTCCAAAGAAAAACAACAACTTGTCAAATAATGGTAATTTGATTTTTGTTCGGAAGTGGGGGGGGGGGGGGGGGGGGGGGGGGGGTGGGGGGGGGGGTGTAAAAAGATACTGGTTAGCAGGGGGAGGGTCATGTAATTTTCAGTTTCAGGGGAATAACGACCGTTATTTTATTTTCGGAATTACGACCCTTATTATATTTTCGGAATTACGACCCTTATTTTATATTTCCATGACTTATTTAATATTATTTTATTATACAAATAAGCATCGTCAAATGAACGGTCAGATCAATCTAACTATACATTGTATGTATGTATGATAAATGTATGATACATTTACTATCCAATGTATTATTAAGGTACTACTATAGGCCTATGTAGTGACATATCGTGAATAAATTAAAACTATGTTTAAATTTAATTCTACAAATGAATGATGTAATTGAAATTACCAGTATAAATTATAGTGATTCCACATAGTTGAAAATGAATAAGAGTGCCATTTTTGGTGCTCAGCAAAGGTTTAATAAATCGTTGTAGCCGATGAGCAATACCTCCATTTTTGTTTCTCCTGTGTCTGTTATCTGTAAATAACGACCCTTATTTTATTTTCGGAATAAAGACCCTTATTTTATATTCGGAATAACGACCCTTATTTTATATTCGGAATAACGACCCTTATTTTATATTCGGAATAACGACCCTTCGGAATAACGACCCTTATTGTATTTTCGGAATAACGACCCTTCGGAATAACGACCCTTATTGTATTTTCGGAATAACGACCCTTCGGAATAACGACCCTTATTGTATTTTCGGAATAACGACCCTTATTGTATTTTCGGAATAACGACCTTTCGGAATAACGACCCTTATTGTATTTTCGGAATAACGACCCTTCGGAATAACGACCCTTATTGTATTTTCGGAATAACGACCCTTCGGAATAACGACCCTTATTGTATTTTCGGAATAACGACCCTTCGGAATAACGACCCTTATTGTATTTTCGGAATAACGACCCTTCGGAATAACGACCCTTATTGTATTTTCGGAATAACGACCCTTCGGAATAACGACCCTTATTGTATTTTCGGAATAACGACCCTTCGGAATAACGACCCTTATTGTATTTTCGGAATAACGACCCTTCGGAATAACGACCCTTATTGTATTTTCGGAATAACGACCCTTCGGAATAACGACCCTTATTGTATTTTCGGAATAACGACCCTTCGGAATAACGACCCTCTTGCTTATTTCGGAATAACGACCCTTGCAATTATTTCGGAATAATGACCCTTCGGAATAACGACCCTCATTGTATCTTCGGAATTACGACCCTTATGTTATTTTCGGAATTACGACCCTTCGGAATAACGACCCTTACAGTTATTTCGGAATAATGACCCTTCGGAATAACGACCCTTATTGTATTTTCGGAATAACGACCCTTCGGAATAATGACCCTTACAGTTATTTCGGAATAATGACCCTTCGGAATAACGACCCTTATTGTATATTCGGAATAACGACCCCTATTACATTTTCGGAATAATGACCCTTCGGAATAGTGACCCTTATAGTTATTTCGGAATAACGACCCTTCGGAATAATGACCCTTCGGAATAACGACCCTTCGGAATAACGACCCTTCGGAATAACGAACCCACCCCGATTGGGAGGTGGTTGTGGTGGCGTGGATGCACGGGGTGGGGAGGGTAGGCCGTGGGGTGGGTAGGGTTTTTGTGGTGGGGGAGGGGTTTTGTGAATGGGAGGGGAAGGGTTTGTGGTGGGGATGGGAAAGAAAGGGGGTTTGTTGTGGGGATGGGAGGGGAGGGGTTTGTTGTGGGGATGGGAGGGGAGGGGTTTGTGACGGGAAGGGGAGGGGGTTTATGGTGGGGATGGGGTTTGTGGTGGGGATGTGAAGGGGAGGGAGTTTGTGGTGGGGATTGTGATGGTAAAGGGGTTGTGGTGGCATGGGGGTGGGTGGGGTGTGGATTTGTGGTGGGGAGGGGAGGTTGTAGGGGTGGTTTAGATGTGGAGGGGGCATTGTGGGAAGGTGGAGTACTTAGGTTTGTGGTTGGGGTTGAGTGGGTTTACAAGGATACAGCTAGCATAGGTGAAGTTTGGTAAGCTCAGCTTTATCTTTCGTGATGAAGAGCTACCATTGTCACTAAAGCGACCAATTTTCAACCAGTGTATCATCCCAGTGCTATCGTATGGCTCAGAAACATGGACAACAACTAAGAGATTGGAGAAGAAGCTAAAAGTCACTGAGAGGGCAATGGAAAGGATATTGAGTGGCGTTACAAGAAGGGACAGGAAGAAGGAAGAAAACAGAAGTGAGGGACATCATACTGGAAATAAAATCCAAAAAATGGAGATGGGCTGGCCATCTAGCCAGGAGGAAAGACAACAGATGGACTCATAAATTAACAGACTGGATCCCCAGAGCATTCACCAGAGGAAGAGGCAGGCCAAACAGACGGTGGATAGACGACATCATAGAGTATGGCAACGTTACTTGGAAAAGGACAGCTCAGGACAGAGTGAAATGGAAAATTGATGAAGAGGCCTTCCTTCTGCAGTGGAGTGAAATAGGCTAGCTAGATAGATAGATAGGGTTTATGCATGTGGGTTGGGGTAGTGGGGGAGGGGATTGGTGTGTGTACACCAATAAGTACACAATAATCGTAGAGGATTCCCTGTTTGTTAATGTAATAGTGCACTTTCAATGAAAGCCTGAAAATGAAATTTCAAAAATAGTTTTTGCCAAAAATGACTGAAATTACATATTTTTTCTAGTAAAATGTAACCAAGAACTGTTTTGAAGTGATGCAAAATATTTTGGTATCAAGTTCAGCTATCGATATTATGAAGGATAGAAGATGCCATTTGGTGTGTGGAAGCGCTACTTTTGGATTAACTGTAAATACTGGCAAAACCAGGGCTGGACAATTCGGCCACCTGCTAGAACTGGATTATAATTTAGACTTCATCTTACTTAGACCATGGACTTATTAGAACTCTAGTCTTACTAAGAGTACAATGTAGTCCAAGAAACCATTCAAATTCATGCAAGGATTCTCACCAGTAGAGTTGTGAGAATCCAAGAAACCATTCGTGCAAGGATTCTCACCAGTAGAGTTGTGAGAATCCAAAAAACCATTCATGCAAAGATTCTCACCAGTAGAGTTGTGAGAATCCAAGAAACCATTCGTGTAAGGATTCTCACCAGTAGAGTTGTGAGAATCCAAGAAACCATTCATGCAAGGATTCTCACCAGTAGAGTTGTGAGAACCCAAGAAACCATTCATGCAAGGATTCTCACCAGTAGAGTTGTGAGAATCTAAGAAACCATTCTTGCAAGGATTCTCACCAGTAGAGTTGTGAGATTTCATATAAACCTTTCATGCAAGGATTCTCACCAGTAGAGTTGTGAGAATCCAAGAAACCATTCATGCAAGGATTCTCACCAGTAGAGTTGTGAGAATCCAAGAAACCATTCGTGCAAGGATTCTCACCAGTAGAGTTGTGAGAATCCAAGAAACCATTCATGCAAGGATTCTCACCAGTAGAGTTGTGAGAATCCAAGAAACCATTCGTGCAAGGATTCTCACCAGTAGAGTTGTGAGAATCCAAGAAACCATTCATGCAAGGATTCTCACCAGTAGAGTTGTGAGATTTCATATAAACCTTTCATGCAAGGATTCTCTCCAGTAGAGTTGTGAGAATCCAAGAAACCATTCGTGTAAGGATTCTCACCAGTAGAGTTGTGAGAATCCAAGAAACCATTCATGCAAGGATTCTCACCAGTAGAGTTGTGATAATCTAAGAAACCATTCTTGCAAGGATTCTCACCAGTAGAGTTGTGAGATTTCATATAAACCTTTCATGCAAGGATTTTCACCAGTAGAGTTGTGAGAATCCAAGAAACCATTCGTGTAAGGATTCTCACCAGTAGTGTTGTGTGAATGAAAATCCAGGTTGATATTAGTACGAAAGAATCTGAATGGATTCTCGCAACCTGTGACAAACTTCTGTCCTCGAAATACTTTTGTAAATAGTTTGATGATGCTTTTTTTTTTTCCTCCCCAGATGTATCCCGTCAGTCTGCCCGTGGCAAGGCCATGAGATCACTTCAACAAAGGCTCAAGAGATCAGCACCAGTGAGTAGTTTTTTGGTTTTTTTTTAATGTGGGTTTGTTTGTTTGTTGTTTGGGGTTTCTTTGGGTGGGGGTGGGGGGGGGGGGAATGCAAATAAAGACAAATAAATACCTTCATTGATTAATCCATGGGTAATTAAGACTTCCCTTATACCTGAGATTACAGACGTGTAAACATAAACAGGGATCATAACTGATCATGATCTGCTTAAATGACCTTTCTATAGATGAGGTGACCGTTGTTTACATCCAATGTTTATCAACAAACGCAATGGGCGAAGGGACTGGACTGTCGATACACGCTTGAGGGAACAGCATATGACCACAACACTGTCCGCTATGCCGTATTGCCCTTTATAATGCTTTGGCGCGAGTTTTAAAAGCATGGGTCCTAAACAAAACATGATGCACGCGCAAACTGCCGGGCAAAGAACAATAGCAACTAGCCACGTTTTGCCCGGTGTGACGCCACCTGTCACCCCATCTATAAATATACCAATCTGAAAAATTAGTACTCGGTCGATTAGTACTCGGTCGATTAGTACTCGGTCGATACATTTACAGCTATGAGTCCGCAATGGAACTGGATCTACAGTTTAATCTGTTCCAAATTGGCGAGAAATATTAGGTTTTTTATCTCTCCACACGCAAAAGTAATCCAAATGTACGCCCGTGAAATGACCACACGCACATACGGTTTATGCACGCGTACTATGCTCAGTGCATGTGTTGTCTTCTTGGCTTCTCGTGTTGCCTTAGTATTCATTCGATGCTGTTATGATTTGGAACTGATCAAACTATAGTCAGATAAGGCTAAATTTTAAAAAAATCATTTGTCTCAAAGCTCCCGCGCGCGTTAGTTTATTGATGCGCATTAGAAAAACAAAAATCTTAATTTTTTTTTTCTTCAATTTTTTTTTTTCATTTTATTTTTATTTTAAAAATCCCAAAATGTCACAGATTTGTCAGATTTTCATTGATCATATCAGTTTAAATACAAAAGGTCACTTTTACAAAGATTTCAATATTTTATATTTAAAAAAAAAAAAAAAACCTTAAAAAAGCGCATTCCGCATTAGGTTTTGAAAAACTGAAGAGCTTTGAGACAAAAGATTTTTTTAATTTAGCCTAAGTGCGTGGGAAGTTTATCAAAATCATGAAGCTCTAAAAAACCTGTTTTAGTTTTCAAATGTTTATTACCCCCATGCAAGAAAAAGAAAAAGTCCAAAATATAGCCTTGCTATCAAGGCCTATCTTATTTGTAAACAATTTTTTTTTTTTTTTTTTAATTTTATTTTTTTATTCGGAAAACGCTTTCAAAACAGCGGCACCCACCAACAGATGGTGGTGCATCCAACAAATATAAAGTAAGATACATCAAAAGATAGGAAAAAACACTTATACAAACAAGAGAGATAAATCATACACTCATGAAATCATGAGAATTATATACATTGAGATGGGCTCATCGAGTCCTGACACGTGGAGCTTGATATATTGATTAATGATCATTATTACTTAATAACACCGTCCTACATGACCATGCACGTTTTAAGTATGACTTACAAAAGACATCAAAATGTTTATCGATTAATGCATTGTATGAATAGTTATTTACCAACAGGGTGACAGACAAACAATTACTACCTAAGATTAGACATAGTTTTGTATTATCATCACTTAGATTAAAAAAATTCCATACATAAGAGAGATCTGCTTGACGAAGATTCATTTGTAAATTGTGAAGCTCATTGTCACGGATTGCACGTAATGACTTACATAAAAGCATAAAATGTTTGATATCTTCGCAATCTCTATTACAGAGTAAACATATACCATCATTATCTACATCCCAAGAGCTTAACCTACCATTAAGGGGAAGTGTGTTGGAACGAGCTTTAAACTTCAAACTAGCCCCATAAAAATCAAGCTTGTCTTTCAAATAACTTTCCAAATATGGATGTGTTTTAAACTGCACATAAAAACTTAAAGACGATTTGCTACATATATTTTGATACCATCTAGAGTAATTTTGTTGAGCACTGATTCTCTTAAACACTTGGACCCATCGGGGGTTATTAGGTTGCATGCTTGAGAAGTTGAAATCCATGCCATGATCACATAAAATATGTTTAATAGAATCAAGCCATTTCCATCTTAATTGTATATCATAATCATGAATAATAAACATTGCGTTAAGTAATAATTTGGGCCATCTGTGAGGGCCCATATTGTGTAGGCGTGAGTAAAATTTAGCTTTAAGCCTATTATGGGTAGACTCAAGGGTATCCCAACCTAAATCGCCCAAGAGTGACATTGACGGTGTATTACGTGGGGCCTTTAGAATTGATCTTGCCATTTGAAATTGAAGAGATTCAAGTTTTTTGTAGTCACTAGCGCTATAAGTAGTAATCGCGCATGCATAATTTATAGATGGTAGTGCCAGTGACCTCCACAACAAATCTCCATAATACACCCTGTTGAAGTCCTCATGATTATTGATAATGGATTTAATATAGCCAATCAATTTATTACCTTTACAAATGACCTCATTGACGTGAGTATGATCTGACAGATTTCTAGTGATATGAATACCCAAGTATTTATAACTAACCGCCTCTTTAATAACGTCATCCCCTAATTTCCATAATTTGTTTTTGTTGATTTGTTTACCAACAACTAGGACATTCGATTTTGTGTGATTAAATTGAAGTTTCCACCTCTTTGAAAATTCAGCGGCAATGTTAAGCATATGGTTCAAATCAGTATCATTCTCAGCAATAAGTACTACATCATCAGCCCAGAAAAGGCAACTAATATTAACATTACAAATATTTATACCAGTGATAGCGAATTCTGTGGTGAGGTAATCGCATTGGTTTCGTTTCTTGTCCCTCTTTGAAAGTCCCTGGTTTAATATTACCATCAGTTTGCCTACCTCTCAACAAAAATGCCGGGGAAACTGTGGTCATGCGAAGATTGCAAAAAGGCCAAGGCTGACACGAGACTCCGTCAAGGCGACTTAGTGATATGCGACCAATGTTCTGACAAAAGGTGGCCTGAAGATAAGAATACGAAACCAGCGAAAACTACAACTTCAAAACAAGAGAAAGTTACATCTTCAAAACCAGAGAAAGCTACAACTTCAAAGCCTGAACGAAGTATTACAGAAGCAAACAAACAAACAACAGCAGTTAAGACTACCACCACTCTTTCAATGGAAGGTGCCATAGAAATAGTAACTCTGACACATGAAAAGTGCATAGACTCCATGAATCTGGAGCTACTAAACCTGTTTGATGCTGAATCAACCAGGAAAACTATACAAGCTACGCTGGCATCTTTACTACCACTCGGGCATGATCCCTCAACTATTGCCAACACTAGTGTGGATATTATCAACAAGCTGAAAAAACATTTGCAACCCTGACTAAAGCTGCTCCAAGTTTTGCTGAGAGACTCCTAGCTGCGGCAACCCCATCACGGAATAGACCCACCTCGGTTACCGTTCAACCATTGGTAGCCTGTTGCGATGTGTGTCTCTTCAATCATCAAGCAAGGGGAAAACCAATTGATTGCTGCTTATGTCAACGGGAATTTCATCCGCAATGTGTAGGCGTGACGGCGGCGGGCAAAAGACCGACCTGGATATGCCCAAATTGCAGAGGGATACCAGCCTCCCTAAAGGCCCTTCAACAATCGGTGGCTGACCAGGAGAAAGCCCATAGAGAAATGAAAGCGACAATTGATGATCAAGAGAAAGCCCATAGAGAAATGAAAGCGACAATTGATGATCAAGCTTCACAAATTGTGGAACTTAAGGCTCTGTTGGTGGATAAACCAAAGAAGACAACCAAGACCCCCGAAACTGCTGCCAATTCGGATCCTTCTGTGCCTGTCACACTTCTGATCGGTGATTCGATTATCCGGGATATAAACCCCAAAGGTTTGGACAATGTAACAGTGGAATGTCTTCGTGGAAAGAAGAGCAAGGATATTATGGACACTCTAAGAGATATCCCAATCAAGGACTATGATACTATAATTATACATGCCAGCACCAATGATTGTACATCTAAGGAGGACGAGGAGCTGGCCGAGGCAAACTACGCTGAAATTATCAAGGACTTGAACACTCGCTCGCCTGATACCGTTGTTGCCCTATCCACAGTTTGTCCCCGTACGGATGATGACAATTTCCAGGCCAATGTGGATAAACTCAATACCAAGATAAAACAACTTTCAACCTCTCACGGTTGTCTTCTCATAGATAACGATATCGGTTTCAAATCGTCGAAGTCTGATATTGTACGCGACATGTTGGACAGACGGGGCCTACATTTGTCGTCTAGAGGCACAAAAACTCTCCTCAATAACATTGGGAAAATACACCCAATTATCAAGAAAAAGGAACACAAACAGGATCAAGGACGAGATCACAAAGCCCGGGATCAAGATCAACATCAATGGAAGTATGTACATGGACATTCCCGACACCATAACAATATGAACATTAGCGCTCCGAGACGACCCTACATGGATATGCATCGGGATCGGGACACGCGTAATGCCAACTTTGAATCCCGTGGATGTCATTTCTGCGGAGGTTCCAACCATGTGAAAGCAAACTGCTACTTCGGTAGACCAGTCCAGTGCTACCAGTGCGGGGAATTTGGTCACAAGAGTAGTAACCGCCATTTTCACCCAAACTCATCACACCAATACAATGGCAACTGAGTCATTGGCCAAGGGTGTGCCGAACAAAGAGATGGACCAATTATGGATAATATCATGGGTAAAAAGACGCTTTGCAGTGAAAATATGTTCCACATCTTAAATGATGAACTCGATTCTATATGTAATGATGATACCAATAATTATGTATCAGATGCAAAACCTGTATATATTGATGATTGTACTCATAATAATGTATGTAATAATTCTAAAAATAACTATGTCTCAAATGCAAAATCTGTAAATATTGATGATTGTACTCATAATAATGTTCCCAAAGTGAAGTCTTCACAATTTAAGAAAAGGACGAGAAGAGGTAGACCCAATAAGGGTAAGATGAAAACTAAGAATATCGATATCACTGTTGCCTTTAACAATGTAAACCGTGTCAAACCTAAGTTGTATGAAATCCGCCACTTCCTCAAAGCACATAAGGTTGACATATTTGGTATCGCAGAAACATTTCTTGAATCAGATGATAAAATCGATATTGATGGTTACAACTGGGTCGGTAAAAACAGATCTAGTAAAAAAGGTGGTGGTATTGGTCTACTCGTATCTGACAAGATCAGTATAATTGATAATGATCTATGTAATTCCCAGTCTGATGATCTTGAAAGAGTTTGGATTAAGGTTAAAATTGGTAATGATATTCTACACATTGCCACTGCTTATTTTCCAGTTGAAGGAAGTAACCCTGACTTAACCAATGAATTATATAATCAAATGCTTTCTGAGATTATCCAAATTGAAAATGATACAATTGATGAGCCTCATATTTTGATGTTGGGGGACTTCAACGGTAGAATTGGAGATAAGATTTTTGGAGGTGACCCAATTTTAAATTCAAACGGGGAACGTTTGATTGACTTTTGCAATGACGCTCATTTAAATATTATGAACTGTTCTCGTAAATGTTATGGCAAACTTACATGGTTTAGACACCCATATTCTTCTTGTATTGATTATATTTTATCATCAGATAAAACTGATGAATGTATTCAGAAAATGGTTGTTGATGAAGATCGAAATCTCCATCTTGGTAGTGATCATAATGTAATAATAATGTACCTTAAGTTTAATGTCACTTATGATAATGTAATTTGTACCAATAAGGATAATGTTTCCAATCAAAATGTCTGGAATATTTCAATCGATCAAGACTGGTCAATATATGTGACCCGTCACATCAAAATGGACATGTTGGGCGCCCAAGTCAATTCTGAGTTATTGGTATGACTTGAAAGAGCAAATGCTAAGCTTCAAAATGATACCATGTTGAAGTTAATCAGACTTTGTTATCACAAGATATGATTTTAAGAAGCATATTTTTTTCTATTATTTTCTTTATATTTCATCAAATATATTGGCCTCTATCTCAAAACTGTGTTTGCCGACAACATGTCCTTTTTGACGCGACTGGTCACATATCAGGACGCGATTTGTAGTAAATTTGAAAATTGGGATTCCAATCAATTTGACAATGCCAATTCTTTATGGGATGATTGGAAGGATAATCTCCTATCAGTCACTGACGAGATAATCGGGTGCAAAGAAATTTCTAAGAAAGTCAAACAATGGTGGTGCAAAGATATTGATGAGGCTATTCAAAGCAGGAAACACGCTTGTAAGGAACACCGTAAGTGGTCCAAAGGTGATAGAGAAGACAAAGAACTAGGGAACTCCTTGTGGGAGGATTATAAGTCTAAGAAGTCAAGTGCTAAAAATCTCATTCATCAGAAAATAATGCAAATGAGATTTGATAGGAGTATATCTATTTCTAAGGCAGGGGGTCCTTCAAGTAGGGACTTTTGGAATAACTTAAGAGGTAATAAAAAGAAAGATAATCCCACAAACATCAAATTACCTAATTCAGATCATGTCACTACTGACAGAAGTGTGATGAACCAAACCATTATGCAATATTGGAACACTTTGGGTAAGATGGACATGTCACTTAATGATCGTAATTATGTAAATGTTAAAAATTGTATTTCAAATATCAGACAAGGTAAAACAGTGCCAAGCTCAGAACCTACAGAACTGTTAAGTGATCTTCAAATAAATTCAATTGATGTTAAGGAGGTTGTTTCCAAACTAAAATATAACAAGTCTCCAGGACCTGACTCAATAACAAATGAACTCATTAAGAATGGTGGTGATAGTGTATGCAATGCCTTAACTAAACTTTTTAATAGATTACTAGTCCTTGAGAATACACCTGTTGATTGGAATAAGGGTATTATTATCCCAATTTATAAAAAAGGCGCTAAGAACGATTTAAATAATTATAGGGGTATAACTTTAACATCATGTATCTCTAAAATCTTCAACCGTTTAATCTGTAATTGCGTAAATTCTTTTATTGAGGATAATAATATTTTATCTGAGATCCAAGGGGGGTTCAGAAAAGATCATAGATGCGAAGACCATGTTTTCACGCTTAAAAGCATTACAACCACTAGACTAGCCGAGAAAAAGTCTACCCATCTAGCTTTCTTGGATTTCCGTAAAGCTTTCGATACAGTATGGCGAGATGGTCTTCTATCGGTTGCGTGGAATATTGGTATTCGTGGTAAAGTTTGGAATATTATTGATAGTTTGTATAATAATGTTTTATGTAATGTTAGATTTGGGGATATTATTACTGACTCTTTTGAAATTGATGAAGGACTGAAGCAAGGTTGTGTTTTGTCTCCCGTTTTATTCTGCATTTACATAAACGAATTTGCAAAAATGTTAGATTCTCAAAATGTTGGTGTAAATATTTGTAATGTTAACATTAGTTGCCTTTTTTGGGCCGATGATGTCGTATTAATTGCTGAGAATGAAATTGATTTAAACCGCATGCTTAGCATTGCTACCGAGTTCTCAAAGAGGTGGAAACTTAAATTTAACCACACAAAATCTAATGTCCTAATTGTTGGTAAACAAATCAACAAAAATAAAGTATGGAAATTAGGGGATGACGTCATTAAAGAGGTTGTTAGCTATAAATATTTAGGCATTCATATCACTAGGAATCTGTCAGATCACACGCACGTCAATGAAGTTATTTGTAAAGGTAACAAATTGATTGGATACATTAAATCAATTATCAATAATCATGGGGACTTTGACAGGGTGTACTATGGGGATGTATTGTGGAGATCACTGGCACTACCATCTATAAATTACGCATGCGCGATTACTAATTATAGTGCTAGCGACTACAAAAAACTTGAATCTCTTCAATTTCAAATGGCGAGATCAATTCTAAAGGCACCACGTAATACACCGTCAATGTCACTCTTGGGCGATTTAGGATGGGACACCCTTGAGTCAACCCATAATAGGATTAAAGTTAATTATTATTCACGTCTACATAATATGGGCCCTCACAGATGGCCTAAATTATTACTAAATGCAATGTTTATTATTCATGACTATGGTACTCAATTAAGATGGAAATGGCTTGACTCAATCAAATATATCTTATGTGATCACGGTATGGACTCCAACTTTTCATGCATACAACCCAATAACCCCAGATGGGTCCAAGTGTTTAAGAAAATAAGTGCTCAACAAAATTATGATAGATGGTATCAAAATGTATGTGATAAATCGTCTTTAAAATTGTATGTTCAGTTCAAAACACATCCATATTTGGAAAGTTATTTGAAGGACAAGCTTGATTTTTACGGGGCAAGCTTGAAGTTCAAAGCGCGTTCTAACACGCTTCCCCTGAATGGCAAGCTAAGTTCTTGGGAAGTTAATAATGACGGTATGTGCTTACTTTGTAAAAGTGGTTGTGAAGATATTAATCATTTTATGCTCTCATGTAAGTCTTTACATGCAATCCGTGACAATGAGCTCCATAACTTAAAATTAAATCTTCGCCGTGCAGATCTTTCATATGTATGGAATTTCTTCAGTGTTAGTGATAATAATACACAACTTTGCTTAATCTTAGGTAATACTTGTTTGAATGTCACCCCCATGGTGAGTAAATACTCATATGATGATACATTGATCGAAAAACAATTTGATACTTTCTGTAAATCCTATTTAAAACGTGCATGGTCGTGTAGGACAGCGCTGTTAAGTAACAATAATAATAATAATAATAATAATAATATTAACTAATCAGCATACACACTCCACGTAAGGTTTCATATGACTTTATGAGCCCATTCCCGTGTATGATTTTATATTGATGATTGTATGTTTATTTTGTAATTACTTCTCTCTCTTGTCTATATCATATTTAATACTGTACCTTGTATTTGTGTATTTTTGTGTATTTTACTCTTATTCTTTTGGATGCACCACCTTCGGGTGGGTGCTGCTGTTTTGAAAGTGTTTTCCGAATAAATAAATAAAAAATAAATAAAATACCAACATTTTGAGAAGTTAACATTTTTGCTAATTCGTTTATGTATATGCAGAATAAAACGGGGGACAAAACACAACCTTGCTTCAGTCCTTCATCAATTTCAAAAGAGTCAGTAACAATATCCCCAAATCTAACATTACATAAAACATTATTATATAAGCTATCAATAATATTCCAAACTTTACCGCGAATACCAATATTCCACGCAACTGATAATAGACCATCTCGCCATACTGTATCGAAAGCTTTGCGGAAATCCAAGAAAGCCAGATGGGTAGACTTTTTCTCTGCAAGTCTAATGGCTGTAATGCTTTTAAGCGTGAAAACATGATCTTCGCATCTATGGTCTTTCCTGAACCCCCCTTGGATCTCAGATAATACATTATTATCCTCAATAAAAGTAGTAATGCTATTACAAATTAAGCGGTTGAATATTTTAGAGATACATGATGTTAAAGTTATACCCCTATAATTATTCAAATCATTCTTAGCGCCTTTCTTATAAATTGGGACAATAATTCCCTTATTCCAATCAACAGGGGTGTTCTCGAGAACTAGTAATCTAGTAAACATTTTAGTTAAAGCATTACAAATACTATCCCCTCCATTCTTAATGAGTTCATTCGTTATTGAGTCAATGCCAGGAGACTTATTATTTTTGAGTTTAGAAACTACCTCCTTGACATCAATTGAAGTTATCTGAACATCATTTAAAATTTCAGTAGGTTCAGAACTTAACATCGATTTACCTTGTCTAATATTGGAAATACAATTTTTAACATTAACATAATTACAATCATTAAGTGACATATCCATCTTACCCAAAGTGTTCCAATATTGCTTAATGGTTTGATTCATAACACTTCTATCAGTAGTGACATGTTCTGAATGAGGTAATTTGATGGATGTGGGATTACCTTTCCTTTTATTACCTCTTAAGTTATTCCAAAAGTCCCTACTTGACGGACCCCCTGCCTTAGAAATAGATAAACTCCTATCAAATCTCATTTGCATTATTTTCTGATGAATGAGATTCTTTGCACTTGACTTCTTTGCCTTATAATCCTCCCATAAGGAGTTACCAAGTTCTTTGTCATCTCTATCACCTTTGGACCACTTACGATGTTCCTTACAAGCACGTTTCCTGCTTTGAATAGCCTCGTCAATATCTTTGCACCACCATTGTTTGCCTTTCTTAGAAATCTCTTTACACCCTATAATCTCATCAGCAATTGAGAGGAGATTATTTTTCCAGTCATCCCACAAAGAATTTACATTGTCAAATTGATTGGGATCCCAATTATCAAATTTACTAGAGATAGCATCCTGATATATCGACCAGTCTTGATCATGGGAAATATTCCAAACATTCTGATTTAGAGCATTATTATTATTATTATTATTATATACGGTGTTGTCATTAGTGACAATAAACTTAAGATACATTATTATAACATTATGATCACTACCTAAATGAAAATTTCTATCTTCATCAACTACCATTTTCTGAATGCATTCATCTGTTTTATCTGATGATAAAATATAGTCTATACAAGAGGAAAATGGATGTCTAAACCATGTTATTTTACCATAACATTTACGAGAACAATTCATAATATTTAAATGAGCATCATTGCAAAATTCAATCAAACGGTTTCCATTAGAATTTGAAATGGGATCACCACCAAAGATCTTGTCCCCAATTCTACCGTTGAAGTCACCCAAAATCAAAATATGCGGCTCATCATCTGTATCATTTTCAATTTGAATAACCTCAGAAAGAATTTGATTATAGAGTTCGTTAGTTAAGTCTGAGTTACTACCTTCAACCGGAAAATAGGCAGTGGCAATGTGCAAAATATTATTACCAATTTTAACTTTAATCCAAACTCTTTCAAGATCATCACTTTGTGTATTACATAAATCATCATCTATAATAGTAATTTTATCAGACACAAGTAAGCCAACCCCACCACCCTTTTTACTAGATCTGTTTTTACCAATCCAGTTATAACCATCGATATCAATTTTCTCATCTGATTCCAAAAATGTTTCAGCAATACCAAAAATGTCCACCTCATGTGCTTTTAGAAAGTGACGAATTTCATACAGTTTCGGTTTCACACGATTAACATTATTAAAGACTACATTGATATTGATGTTATTAGTATTCAATTTACCCTTATTGTAATTACCTCTTCTCGTCCGTTTCTTATCATGCTTATAGGTTGGAGATTTCATTGGAGGTACATTATTAATACATTTATCAGTATACATAGGATTTACATTTGAGACATGAGTATTAGTAGAATCATCACATAAATAATCAAGTTCATCATTTAAAACAAGGAACATATTGTTACTGCAAAATGTCTTTGTACATGTATCCACGATATTGTTATTATCCAGACTTGGCCCATCTCTTTGATCGGCACACACTTGGCCAGTGTTTCAATGGGAATGATAAGGGCGTCTCTCAGATCCAAAAGAGGTCGGACTTGGGTGAAAGTTACGGTTGTTGCCTTTGTGTCCAATCTCTCCGCAGTCGTAGCATCTTATTGGTCTCCCAAAGTAGCAATTGTCCTTTGTGTGGTTTGACCCTCCGCAATAATAGCATCCACGGAATGCAGAACTTGCATGTGTGGGCATTTCACTAATTTGGTATCCAAAACCATAATGTTACTATTGAAATATATTACTTTACTCCATACAAGCCCAGTGTCCGCATGCTGCTACCCATCATTATTCACACATGTAGGTAGTAGCCTAGTAGGTAAGTGGCGGTCACAGTTGGTGTTTTAGGAAATCAGTTTTTGACAGGAAAGAGCCTTGGGTGTAGTTATGTTTTGACAATTATCAAAACAATTACTAAGTTCACATAGTGAAAAACTATGGTGTGGATATGACCCCATGAGGACACAGCATCTCTGCCCAATATTGTTCAATAAGTATAGTCAACATGCACTATACAGTTTCATCTGATGGAAAATAATATGTATATAACCATGGACTGTAGAAAGGCCAGTTCATTGTATTACCAGATATTGATAGAGAGAGGGTAGCGAGCCTGTCAGACTTGAGGTCAAGTCTATCCAAAATAGTATTCGATACAAGTCTATCCAAAATATTATTAGATAGAGGACACATGTTCATATTTTTACTGGCTTACCTTTTGTTTACCCGTAGATGCGAGACCCTCGGGAGTTACGCATGAAGGAAGATCAGGAATGGAGTGCCGTCTACCCCACTGCTGCTTCATTCAAGTGGTCTGCGGTACCGCTTCCGATCCGCATGGGACTTCCGGTCAAACGAGGCCTGCCACCGCATAAATATGGCAACACTGAATTGATGAAGGTTGGTGTTCGAAAACAGGTTTCTTTAAAAATGTATCCCCCCTTTTGATTTGAATCAGTTCACTGTATTGGCCTAAGGTATTTAGCGTATTAGTCTATCTAACTGCCTCATTCACGTGGTCTGCCGTATATCTTCCCATCAGTATGGGACCTCCTGTCAAACCAGGACTGCCCCCACACATAAATATGGCAACACTTAATTGATGATAGTTGGTGTGAAAACATATGTTTTTCCTCTTAATATGAAGACGTTATGGGGGTTAAGATGAATGCACCTACATGTACATGTTCAATATCATGATATTTATTTATGTACGGTATTTATCCATTCAGTCAGAGATTGCTTTAATTTTCAGGTCAAAGGTGTACTCAGCTTATTTAATTAGTGTATATTTAAATGTTGAGCAACTTTGTTGGTTTTAAATAACCAGATCAGGCCTCAAAATACACAGGGGCTAAGGCGATCAGCCTTTAGTTTCCACAAAATAGCCCTTCGAAAAGATGTTTGCCTATGATAAAATGTACTACGAGGGCTACTTTTGGCAGAATTTGCTCAAAATAGCGTCATAGGCAAAACAATATTTTGACCCCTGAACCAGGGTTTAAGGTAGAAGCTGTTCATAATATATTTTTCGATGTGCACATTAAAGAAAAGGATTATATGAATTCTTAATTTATCATCTGTTTCTTTCAGATTCCTAATTTCTTGCATTTGACACCACCTGCCATAGCGAAGCACTGCGCTGCACTCAAAGGTAAAATCAGGGCAAAGATGCTCCGAATCAGAGGGGGGGGGGGGGGGGGGGGGGGGGTGGGGGGGGGGGGGGAAGATGCTCCGGACCGGGGCAAAGAAGATTTCTTGTGTAGTCCAGCATCCTTAGCAACACTAAGGTGCCAACAGGAATTTTGCCCAAAACAAGTAATTAACAGCTGGAGATCGTCTTAACTTCCACCTTCATAATATGTGGTATACAGATAGGCATCTTGGCCACAGATATTTAAAAAAAGTTGAATCCCATCTATAATCGGTTTCAGCAAATGTGTCATTTTTTCTTCAACATTGTTCAAAACTGTTGTAAACATTTTGGTGAATTTTTTGAAATGTTCAAAACTGTTCGAACATTTTTTAAAAAGAAATCAAAATACTTTTTAAAAAAATTAAATAAATAAATTTCCCTGCAGCTTTATGGGTAATTTTGTTTTGTTTGTTGGTTTTTGTTTTGTTGGGGGAGGATGTTTGAGATGTGATCAAGTCAAATGAATGGGAACTTGGAAATATTAATGTTGAATTTGACTGCCAGTTAAGTGGTGGCTCATCACGTTACCAACATTTGTCGCCGTCTGAATTTCCACCTTAAGAATTTATCTCGTATTCAGATGTTTACAATATGTCATCACGCTATACAGGGTGGTCCAAAAAAAACTATACCCAACTTTGGAGGCCATTTTATCCTAGATGATAAAATATTTTAGTAATTTGGTTTGCAAATTATTAAAGCATATATCGTTGAGCATTATTGGTGAAAATAGGGAAGATATTACATTAATATTTTTTGAGATATTGCTATTTTTAGCGAGTATGTGTAAAAATGGCTTTTCCACGGGAGCTGTCAATGCATCAACATGTTTGAATATGATATGACACAATAATGTAATGACGCGATAGTCCTTTGACAAATGTTTTTGCGAGAGCTTCAAATATTCTTGAAATATTGAAAAGAAACTATCGCGTCATTACATTATTGTGTCATATCATATTCAAACATGTTGATGCATTGACAGCACTCCCGTGGAAAAGCCATTTTTACACATACTCGCTAAAAATAGCAATATCTCAAAGAATATTAATGTAATATCTTCCCTATTTTCACCAATAATGCTCAACGATATATGCTTTAATAATATACAAACCAAATTACTAAAATATTTTATCATATAGGAGAAAATGGCCTCCAAAGTTGGGTATAGTTTTTTTTTTACCACCCTGTACGTAAGCCCCGGAGGTTCCCGCGATCACGGTTTTCTCGGCGTGAATCTCGGGTTTTACCATTTGCCTCGGTTTTCTAAAAGTATGCCGAGATTTCGCGGAATTGTTGGTTTTTTCCTCAACAAAACAAAATTTAAAATTTCTACACAAAAATCGACCGTAATTTGTCCAAGCAAATCTTGAAATGTCATGTTAAATTTCGATCTATCGTACCAATCATACCAATGCAAACTTGGTTGGAAAAATCCCCCCGGAAAATACCTTTTATATGTAAACAATGTCTGGTTCCCGTATGTTATTTTCCCCATGTTACGCCGCGCCGTAAAATTGTAATCATCAATTTGAGTCGCACGTGTTCTGACGTAATGCATAATGATTAATGATGCGGGATCATGCCGCCTAGCTTGCTGGAAACGGGTTTCAAAAAGAATTGACTAAGACTCTGCCGCCCTCTACATTTTGCTATCAATGTAAACGCGCAGTAATGTTTAGGATCGACTGGAAGCCACTGGTGGATGTACTCAATCAAGATGGCGGCGCGTGTTCAAAACAAATATTTCTTCCGTATCAAAAATGTCAAAACGGAGGAATTTTACGCAAATTATGAAACCCATCTGCCAGGGATTAATTTGGAAATCAATATATTTTCTTGCAGAGAAGAAAAATGGACTATAAAGTAAGCTTATTTACTTTTTAAAGAGGTGATATTTGGGGGTGATTTTTCGGGTCACATTTGTGGTCGCGGTTTCTCGCATTTGGTTTATTTTCGCGGGATTTCTTGGTTTTGGTTGCAAATCCCGTGAATCGCGGTTTTAGTAATCTCGCCTCGCGGTTTTTGCCTAAAAAAATCGCAGGATCCTCCGGGGCCTAGCTATATGCACAATTGTTACATTATGGCTTGATTAAATCTAACTCTAATGGGTTTTTTTCTGTAAAATGTAGCATTGCAAATACCCAATGGGAATAAAATCACATACAGGGTGTCCCAAAAAAATGTTAACACTCCGGGCACATAAGATACATTAAAAGGACAGGAACACACGGGTCTAATCTTGATGTATTATGAAAGCTGAGTAAATAAGCTTTCATTTGCATTTTATTGCGTTCCAATTGGTTATTTAGAACGGGAGATATGCTTCAGCAAACATGAGGAAGCAAAATCGGCTTGGTCCAATCCTCTCAGTATGAAAGTAAAGCTTTTAAGGGGAGACTGAACATGAAAATGCTATTTTTCAAAGTACTTAACCTATACACTTGAACTTTGGTCAGAAGATGTATTTGGGCAAGACTTTTCATTTTAAGCGAAAAAAAATTACGTCACGGACACCGTTGCCATGGTAACGGCGGCCATCTTGGATTTTAAAAGCACTTTTTGCGCGCACCTTTTTACGGTAACGGTTTGTCCAATTGTGTTCAAATTTACTACATGTATTACCAATAAGTACATCTTGAATTACTCAGAGCGATTTTTTATTAGAAGTCGTCGTTTTCCGAAACGATACGATAAAAGTGTTAAAATAGTTGTAATTAATGCAAATTGGACCAAGCTGATTTTGCTTCCTCATGTTTGCTGAAGCATATCTCCCATTCTAAATAACCAATTGGAACGCAATAAAATGCAAATGAAAGCTTATTTACTCAGCTTTCATAATACATCAAGATTAGACCCATGTGTTCCTGTCCTTTTAAGATATCTTATGTGCCCGGAGTGTTAACATTTTTTTTGGGACACCCTGTAGAATACTAGAAATTGTGTTATTTTTCGACTTCAGGCTTATTTTGTTTAATCGAATCACATTTATGCCATCAATGGCCAGAATGGGTCAATACATGTAAGGTCAATACTTCGCTGTGTGGAAAAATAACCCCAAACAACGGGGAAAATACCCCCTGGCCTCCCCCAAAAAAAACCTAAAACAAAAACAAAACAGTAGCTGAAATTTGACCATTTGGTAAAACATCTCCTGGCTCACATGGTGTAGGGGAAATTATATACATCAGTTACATTTCTCCGAATTAGTGAAAATGTTAAAAAATAAATAAAAAAAATTGTTAGTTGCAGACGGATATTTTATCAATAATAGTAAATGTAAGCACTAAGGAAAACACACAATTGATAAAAGTCATATTATGAACTGCAAAATCTGATATTTGATTTTGGGTTTATCTTTTGACCAAATGACAAGTTAGATACATGTAAAGACTAATAGGGAAAGGATAACCTTTTCATCTATGTATAGAAGAGGTGACGTGCCATTCCATTCTTTCCTACTCCAATTAGATAAATTTGGGTTAAAGGTAGATGACCCGATCACATTTCCGATTTTCAACTTGAAGTTTTCTATTCGACATGAAAGGTCATCCTTAAAAAAGTCGTGTTCCAAAGTTTGAGTTGCATAGCTCTAATGGTTCTTATTTTAGACGCACAAGATGCTGTGAACTGTACCCATTGAGTAGTACACAAACTATATCGGTGGTTACCACCATTCGCGGTAATTCGACGTTATTTCATCGATTTCTCCGTAATTATACCGATTTAGGCCGTCAAATTTTCAGTATGATGATGAGAAAAATACGAGCTTTCATATGATATGAAAATCTCCGTATGTTTGAAATAATTCTGTGTTACGAAAATGTGATCGGGTCATCTACCTTTAA
>CM069443.1:79339517-79367711 GCA_035610835.1 Ophiura sarsii
CATTATATGGTGTTTAATTATAACATTATTGTGAAAGTTACAGATTAAAAAATCAAACCAAGAAAGATTTTTTTTAATTTTTAAAAAGTACATTTTAAGTACATTACATTGTAAGTACATATTTTAAGGACGATATCTCAGTTTGGAGTTTTCATAAAGACGAACTTGAAAATTTAACTCCGTTTTGGGAAGTCCGATAAAAAAAAAGAAGTATCATTGTAAAGCTGAAGATCTCTACTTAATAACCAATTACTAACTCAATTTTGAAATCTTGCCCAATTGAACACGTCACATATCTAAAAGTTATATCATTTTGATTTATAGGTCATTAGAAGTACTGTAAAACAGTTTAATTTCACGGCAACTTAATTTAGCGAATTAGCATTTGGTCAACTTTTTGCGGCAATTTAATTTCACTAATTTGTATTGTCTTCCTATTGTTAACCATTATAAATAATATAATTGGCAGCAATTCAAATTGGCGAATTGGATCTCCTAAAAAAATTAGTGAAATTAAGTTGTTTGACAGTATTCTATTAAAAGTAGGTGTTCTGATTGCTGGCCCGATTTTCAACTTGATGTTTTCTATTTTACATGAAGGTCATCCTCGCATTCCAAAGTTTGAGTTGCATAACTCCAAAGGTTGTTATTTTAGAAGCACAAGATCACAAGAAATTTGCCAATTGAGTAGTACGCAAACTGGTGGGTGGTTAACCACCTTTGGCAGTAATTCACCACATTTTGACCTATAATTTCTAAATGGAACATTTCTGGCCCCTAAGATTTTACAGAAATAATGAGAAAAATGTGGGGATGCTTCTGATATCAAAATATTTGATGTGAAAAGTTGAGGGGAACCAGCCCAGGCAGAAACTACTGTAAAAGTGAAAATGTTCGCGGCTTGCCAACTTGAAAAATATTGTTTGTTTTTATGTTGGAGACTTCGAGCTTCCTTACATAGACTATACATACAAAATGAATATATTCTTGCATTTTTTGTTCCGCTTTTGCAGTAGATAAGAATCTAGGAATCCATTCTTTTTATGATTCTTGTTTGAGAATCCAAGTTGATTCTAACACACTATTTGAATAGAGGATGAGAATCCACAGATTCACGCAACCTGTGGTGAACTTATGACCCTGCCCAGACATACGAGGAATTTCTAGTGAAAGCAGAGATTATGAAAAGCAGGGATGATCGTCTGTATTGAAATAATGTACAAAACATTTAATATGCCTGTCTCGCTTGCACCTGCACTACGGCTTGCATGTTTGAAAAACCTGCTAAGAAATATGAGTACTGATAGCCTGTTGCAAAAACAACTCGTCTCTATAATACTGGATGTAGTGTAATATCAAAACTTCAAAACTTCTTTAGAAAAAACTTGTCGGTGGAAATTCAAATCCTTTAAACATTTTGAACGACTTAAATTATTACATATATTCACCGACACGGTTATGCAACTGTTTCACTCAGCGTTTTATTAGACTCAAACTTGGGACAATCATGGTTCATATTTTCAAATCGATACTAGTTTCTGGGAGTGAGAGTGTCGATTTTATGTATTACTGTTGAGTAGTTATTTCATAACAGCGCTTGAAACAATGCAGCCTTTTATAATCGTTCCTTTTGATCGATTTCAATCCGAGACACACATAGCTTCAATTGAAAATACCGGCTATTTAGCCGTCCCTGTATTTAAATGTCAAAAGACACCCTAAACAGGCATGGGACACATTGAAATGTATATAAAGGGTTCAACAAAAGAAAGTATTCACTTTGTTTATGTCATTTTGAGTAACATTGAATTTTTGTTTTGACCAAACAGGCTAGATAGGCATTTAGATGAATCTTTTAGGCATCATTTGATACCAAATTTTTCCCCTAACAACAAAAATAAACCATGATTAGCACCATTTAAAGAAAATTGGTCACTTTTCAAAAGTCACATTTTCAACGCACGCAAGCCGCGAGAAATTGCTCTGCGTGATGGCCGGGAATGAAATGGATATTGATCACACAGCGGGGATGCGTTGGGCTGTGCCTGAGTGAGCGGGCTATTTGATTATGGACAGGTAACATGTGGTCTTTTCTTCCCGCGTAGTGTATTGAAAATGTGACTTTTGAAAAGTGACTAATTTTCTTTAAATGGTGCTAGTCATGGTTTATCTTTGTTGCTAGGGGGAAAATTTGGTATCAAATTATGCCTAAAAGATTCATCTAAATGGCTATCTAGCCTGTTTGGTCAAAACAAAAATTCAATGTTACTCAAAATGACATTAACAAAGTGTATACTTTCTTTGGTTGAACCCTTTATATAGAAAGGGAAATAAGGACACAATTGATGACGAAGTGGAATCAATCAGAATTACTCCAAAATGAGCCGAATAAAGTGTGGAACTTCGAGAACCCAATCAACCTGATCAGATGTGGCAATTTTAGATAGGTGCAAAAAGTGTTTACAACATTTTTACATATTACATTGTGTGCACTCCTTCTATATCTTATCGTTTGGGATGAAAATCTCCAATGTGTTTTGGGCCCCTGAACATGTTTATACTCGGGCCTCGGATCATTTCATATACAACTTCTCTGAGCACTTTTGCTTTAAGCATGTTCAAGGCTTCCAATACATAGGTGGCTTTGTTGCACAGCCACCATTTGAACTAGAGCTATAACACCATTTTAAACTACTGTAAAAGTGGAAATTTTCCCGCCTGTAATTTTTCGCACATTTGAACAATTTTGCTTATTTTGGTTTTTTTGTGTGTTTTTTTCGAGCTTCCTTATATAAACCTACATGTTGCGCTTGCTGATTTTGGTACGAAAAGCGCGAAAATAAATGTAGCATGAAAATAAATGTAGTGCAAAAATAAATGTAGTGCAAAAATAAATGTAGCGCGAAAATAAAAGTAGCACGAAAATGTCCGTCCACTTTTGCAGTATTCAAACAATGCAGAGGCCATTACACTGAGTGGAATGACTGAATCGGTTCACTTTTGTTTTACAACACAACAAATATATTATTAAGAAATAGCATTCAAAAACATAATTAATATGCACCAGTAATATACTAAAGATGCATGCAAATTGTAACAGTAATATGTATATTTATGCAAATTTTCCAAAGCCCAATTTGAATTAGCACCAAATTAACATGATTATAGTATTATTGCTTGATAGATATATTTGATTAAAAACTAAAACAAAAATCACACATAAAAATCTCGTACAAAATCACGAACCATCAATATCATATTTTCTCTAATAAATGCCCCTTCCCTTATAAATTCCCCCTATCATTTCCAACAACAAAACCCAACAATGTCCACTACATTTTCTCTACCTAAACTATACCTAACACGTTAAAAATATACTTAATTTTACACAATCCCCTTTTCACAAATCAATTACTAAACATTTTGCTCCAGAAATTATCATTGTTTCACCCAAACCTCGATGATTTAACCTAAAATGCATCTCTTAGGCTATATCAAAAAAATCTTTTGTCTCAAAGCTTTTCAGTTTTTCAAAACCTAATGCGGAATGCAGGGTTTTTTAAGTTTTTTTTTTTTTAAATATAAAATATTGAAATCCTGGTAAAAGTGACCTTTTGTATTTAAAATGATGTCATCGCTGTTCTGACATAACGACACATCACTTTACTTAATTCTGTTGTGATTTGTCGTTATGTCAGAACAGCGTCGATGTGATCAATGAAAATCTGAAAAAAATCGGTGACATTTTGGTTGTTGTTTTTTTTTTTTGAAAAAAAAAGAAAAAAGAAAAGACTTTTGAAGATTTTTGTTTTTCTAATGCGCATCAATAAACTAACGTGCGCGGGAGCTTTGAGACAAATGATTTTGTTAATTTAGCCTTATAAACACCCTACCCTTTTTCAAATATAGCAAGCCATGGGCGGCAATTATTAGAGAAAATATCATAAATCAATTTATTGCACTTTAAAAATATTACAGGGTGAATTAAAAAAACATTGGACACGATTTGAAACAACCATTTGAACTTGATGCGTGCATTGAACTCACACAGCAAATCTGACAATCGCAAACAGCCTCATTATATTTTGTGAGATCGGCAGTTTTGAATTTTGATATTTGTCCATTTGTTTGTCCATCATTCAAAGGCAGGTGAAAAATGCTACAGTGTGGTTCAAACCCCACTAAAATGGAACTTCTAGTTTTAAAGTAACAAACAGTTTACCAACTGAGAAAACAAAGTAAAACATATTAATAATTTGTCACTTCTTTTTACCTATAACTTAAAATCAATATTCCCGAAATACGACTCAATCCGCTTGATGGCGCCACATTTATAGAATAAACAAATATCTTTAATTCGGTGTACATGTTTGATCATTCGAAAGATTCGATGGGTAAAATAGAGATTGTGTGTCCATAATTGCTTTCTGTAAAAATGACTCAAGATCTACTTTAAGTTGTAATTGACAATATAATTACATAGGTTTATATATCTATCATACATAGACTAGTTATGGTTGGGGACAATATGTCCCAAATTAATCTGAACAGTTCAATGATGGTTTTAGAGCTGTTCGTGACACAATGTAATACAATCAATAATAATTATAAATCATTGTACACTTTATTTAAAAGGTTCAGAAAAGTTGATTGTTTGTTCAAAGTAAATGTACTTAAAAGGGACACAATGTCATGTTGATTTTTTTTAATTTTAATTAATTTACTTCAGAATTCAAGATGAACATTAAAAATTGCCATTATTGTTGTTTCTACTAAAAAAACACCAGCAAAACTTGATTAAAACAATGTTTTAAATATGTTACCACCCTTAACCATGTAAAATGCTGGTTGCGGCTCTACCAGCATTTTTGAATCAACGTTTTGTTGTACAAAGAGGGCTGATTTTTCTTTATCCTTACAGGTGTAAGTTCATACATGTAATACAATTGTAAAAATATACAAATCCCAGTTTTTATCATATATTTTTGTAATTGAGGGCGCTGCCTCCACCACATCTCTTAATGCCCCTTTAATGCTTTCAGTAAATTTCTTCAACTTGAGTTGCATCTAACAAAACAATTAGCCGCATCAGATAACTGCGCTATTCGATGCACCATAAAAAAACTCCATCACATACAGATCTAGTCGGTCTGGCTTTTTTAAACATTATTTTCCCTTGAAAATGACCGTAAATATCCCAACAAATCTGAACAAATAATTTGATGCGCAATTTTTTTTAATTTGCAAATTTTTTCACAGATTAAAAAAATAATGAGTCAGTTAGGCCTGTACAACAGGTTTTTTTTGGGTTTTTTGTCACCTCATGTGAAAAAGTGCTATGTAGAATAAAAAGTGCTACATAGAATGGTGCATTATATGTGATGTGGCTGACAATATCAAACTTACCACTACAATTAGGTACAGTTTCCTGAATTATCATAACAGTTCAATGATGATTCTAAATCATTTTTTTTTACATAATAATATATCATAATTATCATAAGAAACATTTTTTGAAAACTATTCTACATATTAGGTTCGCATAGTTGTGTAGATTTCAAAGGATTAATGGGTGAAATAGATCGTGTATGTATTGCTTTCCATAATTGTACAGAATGTCTTCCGCTTGAGATGTAATTGGACAATTATACTGATTTTGTGTACCTACTTTGAGTTGTAATTAACAATAATATTGCACTAGATATGTACCATTCATACATAGTATATTTATAGAATATTAATTGGGCATAGTGTGCCCAGATATAATCTGAATAATTTGTAATGATTACTTGATATCTTTTTTGGGACATACTGTATGGTACATAATGATTGTTTAATACATATATATATATATATGTAAACTACTGAAAAGATAATGGTTTACACCCGAGGGAGGGGGGGGGGGGGGGGGGGGGGGGGGGGGGTATCACTCCGATACATTTTTGGTAGGGATGTGCCGCCAGCAAAGGGAAAATTGACCCAAACAATTACCAATTTTCTAGAGAAAATGGACCCATATGTTTACCAGAGACGCATATTTTGCTTACATTTCTGTAAAAAATGTAAGGATATTAGACCCATAAATGTACCAAAAATGGCTATGAAAAGGGGTCATTCATTTACCAGACGGGTTCAAAATGGGACCATATTTGGCGGCACATCTCTGTGACCTCATATCCACTAATTCTCCCCCCCCCCCCGGGTTAACGGAATAAGGTTTTCACAATGACAGAAATAAAGATTTGTAGCATGAATTTTTTTCACAAATTGATGCAATTCTTTCACTGTGTAAAAAGAAAAAGAAACATTTGTGAGCATACAGATTTTGCAACTCCTTTTATATTGCAAAAATTTAAGAAATTTATGTGTGCAAAAACTTCATGCTTTACTAGATTTCGGAATGCAGTTTGAATTAATATCACAGTCAACAGTGTACTTTGTTGTAGTATATATATTTACATTTGATTATTTCATTGTTGCATTGTTTTGTTAATATATTTTCTGAGAAAGTTTCTTAAAATTGGAATCCAAATTTGGTGAATGCTATAATATGAATTCAAGGTTCTTTGTGTAACAAATAGCCATACATACCATACCATCGGTGCTCTACAGTCATCAAAAAAAGTAACTATACAGGTAATAAATGGGCTTCTAACTCTAAAAATATATATCCTACCTCAAAATATTAAATAATAAAGTTTATGAAATTTATCTTCTTTAATATGAGATATTGCACGCTAGGATCGAGTGATTATTGAGGAAGTGACACTCCAAAATGTAAGGTGAAGTCCAATTTTCATTTTCAGCTTTTCTTTTCTACACGCGGACCCAGCTACGTGTACATTATCGATTACCGGTAGTACAATTGGGGGATGCATGCGAAGGTTGGGTAGTCGGCAGTATTGTTCCGATGGATCAATACGCCACACACACGCTACCTGTCATACTCTCCCTCGTGTTAAAATGTAAAATGTGAAAATGAAATTGTGACTTCACCTTACATTTTGGATTGTCACTTCTTCAATATTCAACCGATCCTAGCGTGCAATATCTCATATTAAAGAAGATGAATTTCTCAACAACTTTATGATTTAATATTTTTAGGTAGGATATATATTTTTAGAGTTAAAAGCCCGTTTGTTACCTGTATAATTACTTGTTTTTGATGACTGTGTTGTAGATTTTGTGATGTATAAGCAGCTGGTTCAGAAAGGTTTACAGAGCTCCAGAGCCGAGCTGAGCTTGCCTCGCTGATCACACATCATACATTTTGCGATATCCGGGATGTATCTCCAAAGTGTACTTGCGAAAAAGACTTATGCTACCTCTGAAAGTGAGCTAATAAATTGCTTCATATTTGTATTTCTCGATTGGTAATAAAACTGAAACATGGTGGATAACATGTGAATTGATAACCCACTTCATATAATTGAAACTCATTCCATTGTGAAAAATGACCTTTAGGCGAGGAAAAAAAAACACCCTGTTTTACGGGCCCGACCGACCCACTTTTTCAATTTTTTTTACAATTTTTTGTCACAGATCATGTCAAATCAGCAGGTTTTTGGCCAAAAATCAAAATGTTCACAAATTTTTCAACAATTTCCCGATTTTTGCAGATTTTAGTGACATTTAAGGTATAAAAAAACAAAAACGACCGACCCTACTTGACAGGTCTGTCTGCCCGTAAAACAGTGGTGTTTTATTTTCATCGCCTTAATTCAATAGCAGCTCCACTGCTCCACTGAAGGAACTATGACTAAATACCTCAACATCTTCTCCCCTCAGATCAACTCCTTACTGAGGGCTGGATCAAAATCTAGTAGAAAACTCCTAAAAGTACCTTTGGTCATCACCTACAAAAGTACTAAAAAACAACTAAATAATTTAACATCAAGTTTTACACAGATATTGCTATAGAATATGGTTCAAGGAAGATCATAAGTTACAGTTAATAAACATGAAATATACGCAATGAAATGTTTGATACGAATTGGACATGTGATTCTATTCCCTTTAGAAAGGATTATAGGAAACAATGACGCTGAGGTTTGGTATAGGATTGGTTAGTTTTGGCAAAATAATGTTGTCACTTTCCGTTGAATAGAGGCCTATAACACCATATAGCGCCATTTTTTGTTTTTGACGGACTATATGAATTCGGTATATCCTTGGTGTAAGACATTCATAAGTTAGACTAGAGTAAAGACCCCATTAGGCCAAACAAAGAAGGTCTGTCTCAGAAGCCCGCCCGCATTGGTATGTGAAATGAGCTGCGGCTCGTAGGTCTATGCGCTGAGGGCTAAAAAACTTTTTTTTATTATTTTTTTTATTTTATTTTTTTATTTAAAAAAAAAAAAGATTTAAAAAAAAAGGTTAAAAAAAGTTCTCTGTAAGCTTGGATTAGCAAAAAAAGAAGAAAAAAAAGCAAAAAATAAATAAAAAATGCATACCTCATAGCCTATTTTCTAATCTAAAAATTTAAAAAAAATCGCACAGCACTTAGCTTATTTGCAAAATGTTTCTGAGACAGACTATCTTCTTTGTTTGGCCTTACGGAATAAATCTGCATCCCTTAATCCGTCAATAGAGGATTTTGTGCTAGGTAAATCCGGGCTGTCTTATACCAAGGATAAACCGTAAATTCCTTGCATATTTCCGGAAGGCTGTTGACGAATCAACGCTCACATAAACATGACGTAACCTTAACCCCCTGGGGTCTACCTGTCTATCTTACAGTGGTTCTGATCATTGGTTAATTATAAGATGTACTCATATGAATAGCCAATTCAAATACAGCTTGTAAAATGTTTCACTCCCATCTTTATCAGAGATACAATTATTCTAACAATGTCTCTCATTGGTGCAATAAATGATGTATCCATCTTTTTAACCAATCGGCCGGTAGTTCTCAGGGGGTTAACTTGTTGGGGAGCAGACTGATAGATGGCGCTATTTACCAGACAATCTGAGCTAATTATCCTAATAAATAACTTATCCTATAAAACAGGGACCTGTTATTTTATCGTATGTGCAGCATAGGAGTGTCATATCCCAAAATTAAAGAATCCTTGCTTGAATCCCATCTATCATCACCCAATCCTACGATCAAGACGGTTGAAAGTGGAGTCTACATTTTTTTGATTTAATGAAGGATGATAGGTTCCAGCCATGATCTTTAGAACTGATCAGTAGCCTGATCTGAGGTAAAAATCAGCAGTGTTGGATGCCATGAAGCATTTGCAGTAGTTGTAGTCTTTGCTTCATCTTACACCTCACAGCTACAATCCTGGTAAAAAGTCTTGGAACACTTGCGTGTGATTAACGGAAAAGTATCACCCCCATTCCCCCGTACAATGTTGACCAAGGCCAGTGGCTCATGCAGCTTGCCAGAGTGTCCCAACATTGATCGATGGGGGGTGGGGAAGGAAAAATCTCATTTGAACAAGTTCCGTTTATAAGACACTAAAGTATCAATACATGCACACAATACCCAACACGTGTGCTCAGCGTTCGCGTTCCATGGACTTTTTTCCAAGATTGTAGTTCATACACAAAACTAGCTAGTCTAGTGTGAAAACTTCATTCAGCGATTATAAGCTTTTATTCCCTGTAATCCCTCTATGAAGTCTTCACCCTAGACCAGTGGTTCCCAACCTTTTTCTGGTGGTGACACCAATCCAGAAACCAGCATCAGAGCGCGACCCCTCACAGAACAAGTTAAGTTACATTGGGTTATTAGCCAATATATTTGCTATATAACTATACAGTACACTTTTCATGAAAACATAGTATTTTGTTGTTGTTAATTTAGGCTAGTCCGTGACCCCACAAAAAGTGCGTCGCGACCCAGAGGTTAGGAACCACTGCACTAGACTTACCCTGGCTCTCTCACTGAAGGTAACTCCAGGATATATACATTCATACTCAAGCATATATAACATACATAACACAATGAGCTGCTATCACCAGCACACAATTAAACGCCAGACAGCCTCTACACCAACCTGATATTTTAAGCTTCCTCTGCATTGCAACTTCCCGGCCTTCCTGCGTATCCATGGTAACGTGCACGCCGTCCAACGACGACAGGCCCAGGAACCAGTACCAGCACCGCTTCAGCAGAGCGTGCTTCTCCGGCGTCTTGAACGACAGACTCTCCTGCGAGCTCTCGTGGATCTTGAACTCGTGCAGGACGTCCGAGTTGTTGTCGTCGTCCGCACCGCCGCGCATCAGTTGGTTGTACTCGTCGCAGCCGTCGTCCGATATGCTGATGTTGTCGAATATGGTGGAGTTGCGATCTTGACGGTTTGATGAGATTTCGCCGGTTTTGGCATTGTCGTTTTTGTTCTGGGCTTGCAGCATCGTCTCCTGGTCATCGATGGTTTCCGACATTGTACCCTCCGTTTCTTCCTCCAATGTAGAGTACATCTCTGTGCTGCGTCTTGACTTGACGTTTTCTTGACGAGGTGTTTGGCTGAAGCGTGTCCAGAATGTTAAACGGTGTAACTGCAAACAAATTAATTTGCCATGATGGTTTAAGTTTTACAATAATACCTACAGCGTGTCCCAAAAGTGTTGATACCTTTTTATAGCTTTATATCGTTGTTAAACTAATTCGCAGTATAAAACCAAAACATATTTGGATATAAAAAAGACTTATTTTGATACTAAACTTATCCCTTTTTCTGAGGCTCTTAATATATAAAACACACTGTAAGTTTTTGAACACAAAACTCCTGATTACATGAATGTGGACCCCAGGTGTGTAATTAGCTGTTATCATGCGCTGCAGGTTCCTCACATTCCATTCATGTGGCTGTTGCAAAAAGGCTTTTATGCCAAATCCATGTGTGTGTGTGGCCATGATCGGGAGGGTACGGTTGGATTACTTTTGCGTGTGGACAGATACAAACCCAGAATATTTCACGCCAATTTGGAACCAACTAAACTATAGAGAGAAAAAATGGGAACCACTTACACATGCCTCCGGTATCGGTTTAGTCACCGTACTAATTGCTACAGCAATTAGAACAGCAACAACAAAGAGTAGTCCGGAGAAATACATAAAATGGATTAGGACGGCTTGAATGGCTGCTGGTCGGGTGTCTAATTCTCCGCACCTTGGAAACGGATAGACGACTTCTAGGCAGATGCGGACGACACCGATGGCAAAACATATGATGAGACTCCAGAATGCACCCTGTAGTATCAAAAACAAAAGGTACTGGTCAATAAATAATGCACAAGGATGAATTGTACGGTTGCTGGACGAGTGTCTAATTCTCCGCACTTTGGAAACGGATAGACGACTTCTAGGCAGATACGGACTACACCGATGACAAACCATATGATGAGACTCCAGAATGCGTCCTAGAGTATCAAAAACAAAAAGGTACTGGTCAATAAATAATGTACAAGCATGAATTGTACGGTTGCTGTCCGGGTTTCTTATTCTCCGCACCTTGGAAACGGATAGACGACTTCTAGGCAGATGCAGACGACACCGATGGCAAAACATATGAGACTCCAGAATTCTCATAGAGTATCAACAACAAAAAGGTAGTGGTCACTAAATAATGCACAAGCAGATTGATCTATTTGTAATGGGTGAAGCATGGTTATATATTGCCATAAAGTGTAACTTTTTTAACGAATAACCAATAGTACAAGTAACTTCTTTATTATTATGACATTTTTAATTGACAGTTTTGAATCAGGATAATGTCTTTGATCAGTTTTTATCGGTACCTGTGACGAATCAAAACATTTTACTTTGGGACCTCGGGATGTCCTCGGGGCTAACACCCATTGAGCAATTCCTCGGTTCCAAAGTGAAAATGTTTTGATTCTTCACAGTTACACCTCTAAACAACTGATACGCAGTCATTATCCTTTAAACCTTAACCAACAGGGACGTTTGTCCACTCATAAATCAGGGTTATTTTTGTCACCAAAACAATATATTAACCCCTGGGCACTACCTGTCTATCTAACAGCGCTTCTGATTGGTTAATTCCAAGATATACTCATTTAAATAACCGATTACGATACAGCTTTTAAACGATTTCACCCCGATCTTTATCAGGGATACAATTATTTTAACAATGTCTCTGATTGGTGCAATAAATGATGTATCCATCTTTCTGACCAATCGGCCGGTAGTTCTCAGTGGGTTAAGGAAATCATGTGTGATAAAAAATGTTCATGACAACTTACAAGTTCTGATATCCTGTGACACAACAAAGCCAGTAAAAATATGGCTGCGAGCTGTAAGGCGACAAAAAACCCTACTCTATTCTATGGGCCCGGCCGACCCATTGTTTTTTTTAGAATTATCATAACAAAACAAAACAAAACAAAACAAAACAAACTGTGATTTTTTTTACAAATTGCTGAAAATTCACCTACCGTATTATCCCTATTAAGCGCCCAGGGCGGTTAGCGAAGTCATTTTGGGTGGGCACTTATTATGTTACCTGTTTTACAAATACAAGTGGTAATTTGAGAAGGCTGACCACTTGAGGTACTAACGAAAATGTACAATTGGTCATTTGAGGAGGCTGACCATTTCATGTACTAAATGAAATATATGTACAAGTGGTCATTTGAGGATGCTGACCATTTGAAAAGGTGGGCGCTTATAAGGGATTGTTTGTTGGTAGTCATTGAGAAAAACAGGGGTGGGCGCTTATAAGGTCCTGAACGTTTAATAGGGATAATACGGTACTATTTTTTACAAAAAGCTCCGCCTGATCGACCCTACCTGAACGGTCCGTTTGTCTGTAGAACAGGTTGGATTTGTTGTCGCCTAAGGCTATTAAAATAAATCTTTTGTCTCAAAGCTGTTCAGTTTTAAAAAACCTAATGCGGAATGCGTTTTTTTTAAGTGTTTTTTTTTATCAATATAAAATATTGAAATCCTTGTAAAAGTGACCTTTTGTATTTAAAATGATGTGATCAATGAAAATCTAACGCGCATCAATTAACTAACCCGCGCGGGAGCTATGAGACAAAATATTATTTTTAATAAAGCCTAAGCGGCGTATGTGTGATTTTTGGCATAATGTTACAAAACGAAGAATGTTATTATAGTTTAATCAGTTCCAAATTGGCGAGAAATGTTCGGTGTTTATCTCTCCACGCGCAAAAGTAATCCAATAGTACACAAATGATTATGGCCACACGCATGCGTATGATGCACAGCGCGCATCCTTCTGTTTTCATGCATTCGCTGCTGTAAGGAGGCTTCGCCAATTTGGAACTGATCAAACTACAGGTTATTACAACTTACCGGTTCTGATATCCTGTGACAGAATAAAGCCAGTAAAAATATGGCCACCAGCGGTGTATGTGTGATATTTGACAAGCTGGCTATGTACACATACAGCTGACCATTACTACCGCCATGTGAGACTACCGGCACCCAGAGCACACTGATCGCTATAAAGAATAGAACCACCACCCTGGTAAAGATAAAAGGTGTATATTGGAGAAGATTGAATTCAATTCAGATACAAAAATTTTCAAAAATGTCAACATTATTGAATTTCATTACCATATTTGGAATCATCCTGAGAAATGCATTAAAATATGTACAAACATGCCTAGTATTGGTTCAGTAATCCTTGAGATAGACCTTGAAAGTTGGGAAAGGTTTCTGAAAAATCTGTTTTGTATTTGGTAAAACCAATAGTTGCGTGGAATGTGTTAAAGAGTACATTCCAGACTAGCTCCACTGGGTACCTTTTCTAATCACTTCTATGACATTGCAGTGACTGTTAAGGGGGGTGTGGACTCTAGTCAGGCACAGCCTCCGTAAAACTGCCGTAACTTCTTCATTATTCATTTAATCTATATAAAAGTATACAGTTTCTTGAAGGAAAGGGTTCAATGAATCCAACCATTGACCATTTTGGTGAAAATTATAAAAAACATGATTTTTGACCCATTTTAGGTTCTGCAAAGATAACTCAAAATATGTTTTGTTAAATTTTGTCATACTAGTTTTATTAAAATCTTAATAGAATTCCCTAGGAATGTTTTTGTTTTTTTAATATCTTATTTATTTTTTCAATTATAGACCAAAAAGAGCCAAAAAATGTGATTTGGCACTTTTTGGTCTATAATCAAAAAAATAAATAAGATATTATACCCCAGAGGTAAGCTTATTTACTGTTGTGAGAAACAATAATCTTTTGGAATCTTTGGATTTTGTTTGTTTTTTTGTTCAATTAAATGTGCTGCATAAAGATTACTAGAGGTTACCCATGATCAAATATTTTCAATTTGTCACAATCAATTTAAGTCAATGTTCCTAAAGATAGACAAGTGTCTTTTCGCTTAATAAATTAATGTACTTTGTTTCAAACTAGCGTAAGATATTAATAGCGATATATAATCACCTTCCTATGAGCATGATCTCCAGTTCATTTTTCCGCCGTTGTTCAGCCGAGAGTTTTTGCATGCGACAGTCGAGTGGAATTTTTCTAATCTTCACCCATATATCTAAAGTAAATATAGTACTGGCACTGTTGAACGTTGAGGCTAGTGAGCTCATTAGAGCCGACAGCATCACGGCTGTTAGAAGACCTCGTAGACCTGTTGAATTATAAAAAAGTAGATTTGCATTCAAACGTGAGAAGCTGAATACTGTAAAAGCCAATTTTGCGCATTTTGATATCATAGACATTTCGTGAATTGTTTTTTTTCGCGGGCGACATTCTGGATGCACCGCATTAATGTTGAAAACAATATTTTCGCGGAAAAATATTTTGCACAAAAATAAAACCTCCGCGAAAATTTCAGCTTTTAGAGTATCGGAAACTGTCGCAAGCAGGGGGGCTTCACAGTAGTCGCCACTTGTTGAGAGGGGGCAAAAATCCTGGTTTGGGTTAGAATTTTTGCTGAGGGTAAAACAATGTGCCTGATTTTTTTCTTATTTTTTTCTTCCGGGCAAAAGCTGTCCCCTGCTCCCTCTGGAATAATTGTAGCAGTCAGTCCCCTGCCAGGTATTATATGTCACTATAGTTCCATCAGTTCCAAATTGGCGAGAAATATGCGATTTGTATCTATCCGCGCGCAAAAAGTAATCCAAGTGTACGGGCAGGAGTTTTGGCATACGCAAGCGTCACTGCGCCAAGTTGTGCCATGCAAGCGTTTTTCGTGCGCATGTTCTTCTGAATTCATTCGCTGCTGTAAACAGGTTCTCCAATTTGGAACTGACTGAACTTTAGATCTGCCTCTATAGGATCAAACAAAAAAATATAATTTTTTCCCAGAAAAATTGGTAATAAAAAATACAAAATTTAAATTTGTGCAGAACAGGTTTTTTTTGTCACCTAATGTTAACATAAATTTAAAGTCATATTATGTGATCTTTTCCAGGGAACGCCCTCAATCCTCGAAAAAAATTGAAAGCAGATTTTCTTGCAGATTTACATTTTTAATCATAAATCGTACATACATACATAAGGCCTAGTAAAAAAATAAACATGTTTCCCGTCCCCGCCCGCCTCCTTTTTGGCCGCCGCCTCGTATTTTTTACTATTTACTATTTCCGAAAATTCTGTACATTTTTTTTTTTTTTTTTTAAAGATTTTTTTTAAATTTTTTTTATTTTTATAATTTTTTTTTTTTAGTGATTGATCCTTTGCCCATAAGAATGGCATTGGCAGGTGTAATAGAAATGCTGTATCATTTCATAGCATGTTCACGGAATTATTGACATGGCTTTCAATTGAAATAGTACCATGGGGACCAATACATAGGCCTACATCCTTTCGATCAATGATGTTTTGTTCCTCATTCAACCTGAAAAACGAAGAAACATAAAGAAACAATGTGTACTTGGCTCTATTAGTTTTATATTAGGTAATCCTTTTCATATTTTTATTCCTCTGGCAATTAGAGTGGGAAATCCTGTTTAGGAGTGTCTGCAACACAGTCAGTTGGTCACTTTCGACTTGACGGCCATCTTGAAAAAAAAATAGCAAAAAATGGGAAAATAGTAAATAGTAAGACCCTCCCTCCTCCTTTTTTTAAAAAGTCTGGACGGGAAACATGTATTTTTTTTTTACTATGCCTAAGCAGGGTTCCTAGCATTTCACAAGACCAAAATTCCCTGATTTTTCCCTGACAAATTTATATTATTCCCTGAGAAAATATTTTCAGTTTATCGGAAGTTGGGAAGGCAATAATTATGTGGGTTGGTTATTAACATATATAGCCAAAATTTCTAGTTTTTTTCCCCTAAAATGGTCCAGAAAACGTTCCTGAAACCATATTGTTAAGCTTGAATAGCAGTGGCGTATAGGTAGGTTATTCATATTGGGGGGGGGGGGCGAGAAATGAAAATGAACCAATAAGACTTTTGTGAGCCAAGAAATGCGCGCGTAGAAAGCGAAATTTTTCGACTTTACACCTATTCATTGCCTGGAAATGTGTTAAGTCACACTACATACAGTATGCACACAAAAAAGCCACCATAGCCAGTCAGTCAATGGATAAAACTTAGACAGAAAAATACCAAAATAATTACCCACTTGAGCCATCAAATTCCCTGAGTTTTCCCTGAGTTTCTGTCTTTTTTTCAAATTCCCTGAGTTTTCCCTGTCTGGAAAAAGTTATTTTAATTTTCCCTGATTTCCCTGAGTGGCTGGGAACCCTGATAAGTTACAGCCTAGGCGATACGATTCTTAATTACTTCAAAATCATGGTTTTAGAGTGAAAATAAACTGTTGGAGTCTGTGCCAATAACTTATTTTTACTCTAAATTCACTCTAAAACCATGATTTTGAGGTAAATAGGAATCGTATCGCGCTGTAATTTGGACTATATTCATGATTTATGATCCGAAATGTAAATCTGCAAGAAAATCTACTTTCTAAAAAAAAATCATGAATAGAGGGCGCTCCCGGGAAAAGATCACATATAGGCCTTTAAGCTGCTCGAACAAGACCATTATCCTTACCGGCGGGTAGAAGCTTGACAACAAGTAATGGATAGGCTATATTTGTACAGCCATCAGGATTACCACACATTTCCATGCAGGTGTCTGGATTGGAACAGGCAACCTCATCTGAAATAAATTAAACAAACAAGAACATTGTTACATTCTGATCATGACTGTTTCACTTATCACTTTTTTACAAAATGTTTGGGTTTTTTCACAATTTTTAAAGTCATGTATATGACCTTCATTGACATCCATATGACCCATATGGATCATCTAAAGTCCTGTTTTGGACTTAAAAAATGAAAACACGTATTTAACACTATTTTTTCTCTTTATTTCTGGAATTCAGGTACCTAATTTGAAGATTTTTTTTTTGACCGACCGACCGACCCTACCTTTAAATTTGGAGAGCATCTATGGGCAAGCAAACGATTTATTTTTTTTGGCCTTACATGTCTACATACAAAATGAATATGCCCGGATTAGGCTATATTAAAAAAATCTTTTGTCTCAAATCTCTTCAGTTTTTCAAAACCTAATGTGGAATGCGTTTTTTATTTTTTATTTTTTAATATTTTTTTTAAATAAATTTAAAATATTGAAATCCTTGTAAAAGTGACCTTTTGTATTTAAAATGATGTGATCAATGAGAATCTGAAAAATCTGTGAAACTTTAAAAAAAAAAAAATTGAAAAAAAAAGAAGTTTTTCTAACGAGCACCAATTAACTAACGCGCGTGGGAGCTTTGAGACAAATGATTTTTTTAAATATAGCCTTATGACTGGGTCCATACCAACCTGTGTTGACAATCCTGCTGATCATTCCAGGCATAACCATAAGAAACATGGTGGTTATTTTCAGCCATGATGTCATAATTAAGCCAGTCTGGGCGTGTGCTAGACTCTTACTGGCAAGGGCCCGTTGCACTATAGTCTATAATAATAATAATAATATAATAATAATAATCAGTATTTATATAGCACCTTTTCCAAAGGGTTCAAAGCGCTGTAATTTCGCTGCTGGCGAATCAACAGAATCAGATCGCATCAAGGAGGGTGCAGCCAATTCAGGCGCAAACCTATCCGCACTTAGATTGTAACATCCACCATTTTTCAATGCAGCTCCCCAAATACCATTGGGTCAAGGAAGTTTTTGATAATCGAAGCAATTGATCACTAATTTTGAAAGCAGGAGGAAACCGGAGTACCCGGAGAAAACCAGCGAAAGCGTGCATGGATCGTGATAAGAGAAAACCAGCGAAATAAATGGCCGAAAAAAACAACCAGCGAAAGCGTGCATGGATCGTGATAAACCAAATGCACATAAAGCCCGCGGTCGTGCACAGAATTGACCCGGGTTTCATTGGTGCAAGGCGAGGGAACAATTCGCTGCGCCAACACGCTCCCCCAGAGTGAAACAACAACAACAACAACAACAACAAAACCAACAAAATAAAAACACTGTCATGTGTATGGATAGTATTGAAATAAAGAGGCATGCATGGTCACGGATGGATATATTGATATATGGATATGCAGCGATGGAAATACCCAAATGCCTTTCCACCCGGGGTTGACTATAGGGACTACACACTTTGTGGACTGAGAATATTTCAAACCATAGACGGTTACCGTCTATGTTCTAATCCAACTTTTACAAATAGAAATTAATCAGTTGAAAAAATTGTCCTAATGCGAATCGAACTATGGACCTCTGCATTGTAAAGCATGTAACTCAGCCACTAGACTAGCGAGGGGGTGAACTGGCCAAGACATGATTTTAATCGCTCTTATTATTACGGAATAAAGCTATACTACTGTTATGATCAGTACATACAATATTATTAATATAGCTGCGACACACATGATCGTCAACCCTGGGTGGAAAGTCATGTGGGTATTTCCACTACTGCATATGGATATATTGACAATGTCTTCATCTTTTTTGCCTGCTATATTAGTGTTTTTAATGTATATTTTTGTATTTCTTGCATTTTTAATGTAAACTCCTCACAAAAAGTATCGAGACACTTGAACATGATCCAATAATTAACTGCCCAAAAGGTTATAGTAATCGAAGCCATTTACCTAGTGCATAATTTTGTTCTGCGTATTTTGACACATCGATTGTTGAGATCCGATGTTGCGGAGCGGAGTGATGTCATTTCAATGGATGTCAGTGCAGTTTCAAAAGTGACAATCCTTCCTATAGAAGCATGTTTTCATTACTGTTTTGATTGATCATGATGATCAGGTTTATTCTTTACACACGCTGTTGTGGAAAATGTTAGTGGACACACAAAGTACTGAAGATAAAGATAAAGTCATGGCAAAGTTGAAGTTGAATGATAACAATAAATCTGTGTTGTGAAAGGAACACAATTTTTTCATTTTCTGAGAGTATGTGGCATTTTTGTAAACGTTTGTAAAGCATAAACCTGATTATTCAAAACAATAAATGCAACCCTGTATCTATTGCCTATAGGGATGATTGTCACTTTTAAAACTGGACCTTCGACCATTGAAATGACTATAACTCCGCTCCGCAACATCTTATTTTAACAATCGAGGTGTCAAAATATGCAGAACAAAATTATGCACTGGGTTATTTGATTAATCCATACCCATTAATCCATCTCCAAGCGCATGTGCGGCCGGGTTTTGATGATGTAATCAACTGAGCCTATATGGTGAGCACAGTATATTGCGCCAACAAGTAGCTGAGGGTTGTGGCTTAGTGGGTGGGACAACAGGCTGACGGGCAGAGGGTCCCCAGATTGATTCCCTGATTTCCAAAGGGGTTCCAGACTCAGGCAACTCCATCAAAACCCAATCTAAATACACAGTCCTCTGACTGGTGAACATGATGCACCCATGTATAGTCCATTTGATATCCATGTGACAATTACTGAATCACATGTGACAATTACTGAATCACATGTGACAATTACTGAATCACATGTGACAATTACTGAATCACATGTGACATCCATGTGATACCCATGCGGTAACCTTTACCTGAGATGTAGCCCAGTAGTACAGGCCACTCATGGCCTGTCCTGTGGCAAAGCCTAACGCCGGTAGAGGATCATCGACGCCGCGGAACAGGTGCAAAGAGTTGGACGGTGGGATCCCACAGGTGTTGTTTGATGTTAAGCTGTCGTTGGAGTAGGCGTTCATAAACTTCTCACCCAGATTACCATAACCACCGATCTCCTGAAAGCCTGTAAGAGGGAATATACAGGGCGAGTCAGAAAGAACGGGCACGTTTTTGGCGAAAGCGACACACAAATATTAGGCCTGAATATTCAACATCAAATATAGTGTTACAAAGAACACATATTTGGCTTTCATTCAACAACAAAAAATTCGAATTCAAACATTGCGTCCTAAGGTTGCAACCATTTCAGTAGAACCCGGTATTTTAAAGCCAATCCACAGAATGGCAATAAATGATAATATTGTTGGTTGCCTGATTCAGAGATGCTGATCAATGAAACTAGTGATAAAGGAAAAGGCACATGAATTTTGGATACAATATCTTAAAATGACAGGAAATAAATTATAGATCAGTGTAATTATGAGTAATACAAAGCTTGAAATCGAGAAGGAAAAGTAATAAAAGGAGGCATATCTACTGATTCAGGAGGTAAACTTAATTCGAATACTTTTTATGTCTTGATAATTCGACCATTCTGTGGATTTGCTTCAGATTTTGGGGCTTTACTCAAATTAGTGTAACATGATAACGAAATGGTTGTTTTTGATTTTTAAAATTCATCTTTTGAATGAAAGCCAAATTGTAGGTCTTGAAAGCGCTACCATTGATTTAGAATATGCATGCCTACATCTTTTGTGACGCTTTTGTTAAAATAATGCCCATTCGCACCCTGTAGATAGAGAAAATCAACTTGTGGAAAGCCACAAGCATTATTTGGATTTAATAAAGCAATCACTACATTCACGATGGAAGTGATTATGTAACTCCCTGGTAACTGGATCACACACCTTTATAAATGCTAGCACATCCCATTGACTTTATGTGGCGATCATTTCGATCGGGGTTCAGTACTCAAAAGCGTGATCCAGTTGACATAGTGATAATCGGTTTATATGTAACACTTTGACAGTGATTTGATAATGTTTGGTTATTAAAAGATCAGATTATTTTTCTACCGGCAACTATTTCTTATGGAATAAGCTTCCGGAGTGTGTAAAAACTGCAGAATCTATGGATTCATTCAAAACATTGTTTTGAAGTCTTTAAAAAGACTTTAATTATGAAATCTGAGAGTGATTTCTTTGATTAATGTTTCTGTGAATTCAGTATCATGTTCTTAATCTTAATGTGTATGTTATTATTTATGGCTTTGTTGAGATTGTGAGTGGGGATTGTCATTAGTTCAACGCTACTACTTTTGTTTTGTTGTGTTTTAACACAACAAAAAAAGTGATGACAGTTCTCCTTCATTCACATTTTGCACCATTTTTGTTTTGCAATGTTGTGTTGATGCGCCTGGAGCAACAGTTTTGTTGAATGTTGGCGCATTATAAGCTGCCATCATTATTATTATTATTTTTATTATTATTATTATTATGTATACTCACCTACGAAAGTTAGGACAACACCACCACCTAACATGACTACTGTCTGAACTGTCTCTGTGTAAACTACTGCAGCTAAACCACCTAGAGAAATATAAATTTATGAAATTGGCATTACTTTTAGAAAATATTGTAACCAAAAGCTATGTCAAAAAGACAAATAAGTTCCTATAAAAGCAGGAAAGCTGACTTTACTTAGGCCAACAAGAAAAAAGTGTTATATTGGCGTAACTCGCCCATTTTGATGGAGGTTTTTTTTGCAGAAGAAAATTTTAAAAATAGTTAAATAAAAAATAATAAAAAAGGATCTTTGGTGCTCCTCATCAAAAAGGAATACAGTACGCAGCAAATCTGACGATCGCAAATTGCCTCTAGGGTGCATACCACTATTACGCGCTAACGTGTGTTTCTATGGGAAAGATGCCTCGGGAAAACGGCAATATCTTGAGTTACCTTGCGACTCATTTAATGAAATCTTGGAATATTTATTAACATACATAGATCTTACCTGGGTCAAAAACTCAGATGGGGGTGACCGATTACATTTACATGTGTATCCGTCTGCCAATATTTTCAAATAAAACAGTAGATGTATACTCTTTTCATTCGAATTATCTCAGGTACACTTCAGTGAACAAATATAGACCAAATTCAATAATTTTGAATGACATATCATGTCAATATTAACCACTCTTTCCGTTATTTAGGAACTACATTCGTGATCGCGATCGACGGAAGCTGTGGCGTTAACTGTAATAGTGGTGTGCACCCTCTAGCACAGGCTGTAGCCTCTAGCACAGGCTGTACAATATTTTGTGATTTATTTGACGCTGTGAGATTAGTAGCAAAAAATGTTTTTTATTTTATTTTTAATCTGCCCGGCATACCCTAATTTTCAATGGCATGTTACGCCAATGCAACAATTTTGTGGGTCACATATTCTGTTATAGATGTAATTTGTGGGAGGGGAGGGTAGAGGTGGAGGGCACTTGTATACAAAGCAATGTTGTGATGACTTGAGTCAATAACTTGACTTGGACTTAACACTTTCCACGCGGCAGGCGTCTGCAGACGACATTCCAAAATGTCAAATAACTGTTTAAAAAATGTCAAAATTGTTAAATTTCATAAACATATTTGGAATCACCATGTGAAATGCATTGAATAAGTACAAACATGCCTCGTATTGGTTCAGTAATCCTTGAGATAGACTTTGACAATTGGGAAAGGTTTTTGAAAATCTTTTATATGGTAAAACCAATAGCTGCGTGGAAAGTGTTAAGTCACTATTTATGATAAATTGACTTGCCTCGAGTCACTGAGAGCAATGACACGACTTGACTTGGTTTCAAAAATTGTCAAAAGACTTGACTTGACTCGAGTCACCTATACAAAAGACTTGACATAAATTACTCTTTAGGGAGATTTCACTAGACTCAAGTCTTTTAACAAAATAACTTGGGTTAAAATTAGGGGTCATCCAAAATAAATTGCCATTTTCACTTATGTACAAAGCATATGTAACTTTTTTTTCCTGCCCCTCCCCTGAGTTATTACGCAAGTAACAAATGGAGAAAAATATGTTCGCCTTGTCCAATTTTTACCCCCTACCTCTCTGTTACGTACGCTTTGAACAAAACGGGAAAATGCCATAAAATACTAAGTTTTACTTCCAAGTTCCTTTCACACTAGTTAATATCATATTTTTAAAGCTTATTTACTACAATTTGTGGTGAATTAGTGCCTGGCGGAAAGGCTTTCATTGACTGTGAGTGCCAGGCACAAATTAGTAGTCTGGGGCCACCTGCCGTAGCTACAACCCTGCTTGACATATTCAAAAATGTCACAATTACCTAAAATTAACTTAAATTGGTTGGTCTAGGTATAGTGCCAGTACATTTCCTTCAGATTCCTGAAAGTATTTTTTAAACATGATCAACATTTCACATTAAAAATATTTCCTTGTTATCAGTGGCGTGCGCAGAATCGCACAGTCACAAAATCGCACCGTCACAAAATCGCACAGTAAACAACTAATGGACAATTATGAGCGTTTTCATCATATTTCTCAATAACATTTCCTTTTTTTAACAACCTGGTGCATACATTTGTCCACTACATGTACAAATTTGCTGACTATTTGTCTATTTGGATTACACCCCCTCCCCACACAAAAAACACTCTAGCGACGGCCCAGACCCTGACTGGCAGTGAGTTTCCCCCGACTGATCATTTCCCCGACTGATAGACCAAACCTAGGCCCCCCTGCCCCCCCCCCCCCCTTTGCGCACGCCACTGCTTGTTATTAAATACCTGCCAGCGTATACAATCCAGTGATGCCTAGTAGTAGAAAAACAGCTGGATACAGATTCCATTTCAAGATTGTTTCTAGAAACACTGCTCCTGAGAATAAATCAACCTGGCACACAAAAAAAAGGGAAAAAAAGTTATTTTAGGCCCAAAAAAAGAGGTTCGTCTCAAATGACATGAGAGACTGAAAATCTAATGCGGTCTGCGGATTTATTTTTTAATTTATTTTTTAAATTTAGAACTGATCGTCATTTGTTTGGCCAAAAAGTTGGATTTTGCAATATTTTTTTGAGAAAAGGAAAAAGAAATTGAAAAAAGGGGAAAAAAGGGGGGAAAAAAGAAGAAAAAATTGAAAATAAAAAAACCACTAAAAAAAAGCTAACGCGGGCTGTTTCGGGAATGAGCGCGGGTCATTTGAGACAAACTTCTTCTTTTTTTGGCTTTATAAGAATAAGAATTCGAATTAGAGAGAAACATTCATTCAGATAGCAAAGTTAGTTTAAATGAATGAGATCATTATTGGTGTATGTCAGGGCTGTCATGTGAGACTTTTAAAATATATTCTGAACTTAGGCGTAAATCCCCGCAATATTTGACCCGGTTTTGGGGGGGGGGTAGGTAATAGAAATGTGAATGGTATTAATATATTGGGAGTTTATTTAAATTTTCCAAATACAATTTCCTTCATCTTCTCATCTTAGGGGGGCACATCCCCCTTCAGACACCCCCTGTGTGTGCAGCAGCGCAATTGGAGCTAACATGCCAGCCCCAGGGTGGCCACTCATCATGTATAAGAGTTGTAATCATTCGTGTGAATCCACTCTCAAAAACGTGTCAAATCCGATATCTTACCGGCGATGCCAATACCGACCCGATACGATTACCGATACTATGGCCGGTATTGGCCTAATAAAGAGAAATTGTGACTTAAAGAAATTGGCTAACAGGGATTTCGGTAAAAAAACCGGGTCAAACGAGGTAGTGAAAGACCATCTCAGCCATCTTTAGAATTGGACCTGGATCGCCTGCATGAGAGTCCAGCTGCTACAAAAGCAAGCCAATGGGTGATGAAGTAGTATTTTGTATTTGTATTGTTACCAAGTTTTACAAATTGGATTATATTTTCCCGCTGTTTACAGCTACTGGATTGGATGCTGAGAATTTAATTTGTAAAAATGCGATGGGAAAACATCTGTTTTTACGGGCAAAAGGACATCTCAGATATGGGGTCGCCCCAGGTCGGTCAGTCAGGTGGTGCTTTTTTTTTGGGGGTGGTTGTCAACAATTTTTTTGGGGGGGGATTTTTTATTTTTTGTTTTTTAACAAATCGAGGGCTCGGAACCACAAGGCCTCATCTCCATTTTTTTGGTATCAAAATGTTGAGAAAAAATTCTCTTTCCATTACACACAGCCTTTTCTCCATAACACAACCCTTTCAAAGTTATAGCCAGTATCACAAGGCCTCATCTCCATCTCCCCAATGTGTTTACAAATCTTCAATAGTCTTTTTCTCAAAATGGTCAAGATGGAGATAAGGCCTTGTGTTTCTGAGCCCTCGAAATATCAAATATCAAAGTTTTCAAAAAAAATCATACATTTTCAAATATAATTCACAACAATTTTGTAAAAATAAATTGAAAAGATTTGAAAATTGAAGTAGAAAAAAATGGTCGGTTTGACCCGTAGAAACGTGTTTAGTTTTTTCAATTCAATTCAAGGTTTATTAAACATATCATATCGCAGCAAAAAGCTGAATTACAACAATATTTACAATCAATGTTATATATAGAACAATAGAAACAATATATATTTATAAAGATAACATAGCATAGAATGGAATTGAGCTTTGTGCGTAATGCATGGTACTTGCCTTAGGTACTCGTTACTTTGTGAGCACTTCGGAGAGTCATATGCACTTGTTCATTTCTTGATCTTGGTAACCAACTGTGGAACTTATTTGATTTTAAAAGAGATTGAGCAAAGTCTAAACATATTTTGAGTCTCTACCGATCTTGAGTTCATCACATGTTATTAAAGCGTCTTGATAGCCTGTGTAGTTAAAACCCAAGATGATTTATCTACACGCCCTCTTCTGAATACGCTCCAAATCATAGTGGAGAATTTTCTGTAAGACTTTTGCTGCCTTACTGTTACTTGCCAAACTTGGAACCAACAAATGATTCTTCGTCTATCGTCCAACTTACCGCTATTCTAGTGAAGACGATGAGGACGAGCGTGAGTACAAGAGAGGAATGATCTGATGCGAGTGCTGTGAAATCGTTTGCCCAGGTACTCTGGCATAGTGTAAATTGCACTGGATAGATACACGGGTAGGAAGAAGTAGGCTAATGGTAAAATGTTCCAAATTGCCTGAAAAAGGAAAGAAGTGTTAAATAAAGAAAAATTGAGAGAAAATTTGAAATGAAATATGTGACGCGTTCTACCGAAACCAGACACAATTGGGCAAGATATCAAAATTGAGTTAGTAATTGATTATTAAAGTAGAGATCTTCAGCTTTACAATGGTACTTTTTATTTATTAATCGGACTTCCCAAAGCGGAGTTAAATCATTTTCAAGTTTGTCTTTATGAAAACTCCAAACTGAGATATCGTCCTTTAAAGATGTACTTACAATGTACTTACAATGTACAAAAAGAGTCCATAACTTCTGTCAGCAACATCCAATTTTTAAAATTCAAAATTTCAAAGCAAGCTAAATATGCATTTTGTATATAAATATTTAATCATACTGTAAGGTTGCACACCACTAAATACATCTCCCATAGGGTTACACGTGAAATGCACACTTTTAAAATGGATATTTCTTGACGTTATAAGAAACTGGTAACTTGAAATTTGGTTTCAACTTGAAGATGAAAGCCATGACTACTAACTCAACAACTCATACATGGGGGGTAACCGGCATAATTTGAGCTAGAGCCTTTGTCAAAAAGTACGAGTTGAGTTTTCCTGGTCACACGCAATTGTTGATTAAGATTATTGCGTCAGATACCGGAAATGACCTGAACACAAATGTCTCTGTTAAAATATTATAAGATCATCATTGCATCAATTTTTTTGGACCTGAAGAACGCTGATGTGTCTGTCAAAATTCACACTATATTAATTTCGCCATAACTTGCAGTAAATACCCTAAGTTTTAAACTGTAATTTACAATAGGTCTCCCGTTTCGGCATAGAAACGGGCCGGTTTTGGACTTTTGCTCAAAGGGGGTAGGGCCAGACGTTATTTAGTGGTGTGATACCTGAAGGAGACACTTTTTTTTATTATTGCCTCATTTTCTTAATCTATTTGCACTTTACATAATGCAGTGAGTTATGATTTTTGATCAAATATACGACTTCAAAGTGGTAAAAAACAGTGAAAGACATTGTGCGCCATATTGGCTATGTCAGTAGAAAAGTAGATTTTGGTTACCATGATCCTCGTCAAAAAGGCATACGGCACTATGCTAACTCACTTGTTGTAAAACATTTTGCATGAAGTATTGAAATTACAAGGACATTCTGTGAGGTTGACCTATTCAGTAGACACAGCTTAATCATATACCCCCCCCCCCCATGCCCTATGACCACCCCACACCCCCCCCCCATATACCCTATGCCCCCCCCCCCCCCCACCCCCCCCCCCCTCACCGCTTACGTTCAACTCTTGCTTCAAATATGTCTTTTTAAATACAATTTAGATCATGTTAGACCCCGCGCCGTTCTGAGAGGGGAGTTTACGGAAGTATGCAAAACTTGTATTCAAATCTTTTTTTCTTCTCACTAGAGCGTAATTCGTTTAAAATTATATTTTGATATTTAAGAAAAAAAGGTTTTCTCAAATTTTGTTCCTATTAGCTAAATTTAGACCCTCATATCTTAGCCATTTCGATAAATAAACATGATAAACTTTAAATCGTTTAAAGTAACTCATTTACGTCTATGGCACGTGTCCGAGAAGTCTTAATGTCGCAGGGTCTTGCATTAAAAGACAGTGGGTGGAGAAAATGAGCATTTATACACAGCTCTATGGAGAAAAATTTACATAATCGTCGATTCTCGAAAAGAAAAATCATTAAGTCAAACATAATATTTTTTCAAATTAACTTTTTTGGGCAGGGAATATACGGTTTTCTCTTTATAAAAAAAAAAAAGAAAAAAAATAAAAGAGATTAAAAAAAAAAAGATAAAAAACTAGATAATTGACTTTAATTAGTCAGATTGTAGCTTATTTAACCAAACGGACGGATCTTTCATGATGAAACAGATGTGTATACTAAGAGAACGTAGTGTACGGGCCGTAATAATATGTGTTA
>CM069443.1:79367811-79571301 GCA_035610835.1 Ophiura sarsii
CGTGAATCTCGTCCCCACAGTGGTCGTGCGTTACTATATACCTAGGTATTTATTTTTGTTGTGGCCCTAATAGATTACAATAGATATCGACAGAATACCTCAAAAGCGCGATCTGAACGTCAGCTTGCAGCAGGCACGGTTGAGTGATCATTCAAGACATACAGTTGGTGCATGAGTTTAGTTAAACACGCTTTAAACTACCCCCACACCCATGTTTAAAGTTAGACACCTTTTAGTGAGTAAGACGCGTGTTTAAGTTAAACAAATGTTCAAGAATTACGTCTAGTTAAAGGTAGATGACCCGATCACATTCCGATTTTCAACTTGAAGTTTTCTATTCTACATGAAAGGTCATCCTTAAAAAAGTCGTGTTCCAAAGTTTGAGTTGCATAGCTCTAATGGTTCTTATTTTAGACACACAAGATGCTGTGAACTGTACCCATTGAGTAGTACACAAACTATATCGGTGGTATACCACCATTCGCGGTAATTCGACGTTATTTCATCGATTTCTCCGTAATTATACCGATTTAGGCCGTCAAATTTCAGTATGATGATGAGAAAAATACGAGCTTTCATATGATATGAAAATCTCCGTATGTTTGAAATAATTCTGTGTTACGAAAATGTGATCGGGTCATCTACCTTTAGATGTGTGTAAAGTCAAAGTTAGACGCATGTTTAGCTTAAAACTGTGTTTAACTACGTACGAGAATACAGACCAATGTGTTGTTCTCATGTTTTTTAAATGTCATTGCACACCTTTTTAGTTATTTGTACATTCCTCCAAAGTTCTGAGGTTATATTAGTTACTGCATTGTTTTAGGGAGTTGTACAAATGAGACCTGTCATCACAAAAATGAGAGTTAAGTCGGAAAATATTGTCAGAATTGAAATTGAAGGTGCAAAATTCCTTTGTTTTCTATTGATTTTTGGCATGTTTATTGGACCATATCTCCTAATACACACTGGCGACTTAATGTTTATATAAGTACCCAGAAATTGACTGTAAAGGAAGCCTTCTGAAGCGAAAGATTTTTTTCATATGATATGATATTCATCAATGTAATTTCTATTCTGCAGAGGGCATCATCCGAATTATCTGCCCATCAGAAGAAAATCATTTCCATAGATGACCATGTTGGCATATCAATAGCAGGGTTGACTTCAGATGCAAGATTGTTAAGGTAAGATTCAACAAAATTGAATGGATACTTTTTAAGTTATGGCGGTTTCAATGACCGCGCATAACAACAGCAAAGTTACACTAGGTAATAAAATCATTGATTTGTGTGTGATTACGCACTGTTGGTGTGTGTGTAAAGATAGCAAAGACTTTTATTCTTCACAGCTCACTCCAGACCCATTCATCCAGATAGCACAGAGTTATGACAGTAATCACACACAAATCAATGATTTCCTATACCTAGTGCAACTTTGCTGTTGTTATGCGCGGTCATTGAAATCGCCATAACTTTAAAAGTATCCATTTGATTTTGTTGAATGAGGTATCTAACTGCGGAGAAGAAATTTGCTCATTTAATGTTTATTTCAGATTTTTGGTACCGATTATCTATTTTGAATTAGCCAACCTCAAAGCACCTGGTCAGGGACTTTTGTTGCTAGGTGTATATTCAGTTTCATGTTGGGTGTACAAAAGTCCAAAAAGAAAATAAAAGCCAAAATGTTTGCTTTGACAGTGCACAAATAATTCGTTTTAAAGCTAGGTGTTCAGATTTCTGGCCCGATTTTCAACTTGATGTTTTCTATTCTACATGAAGGGTCATCCGTAAAATAGTCATATTCCAAAGTTTGAATTGCATAGTTTTTATTTTAGAAGCACGAGGTGACATGACATTTGCCCATTGAGTAGCAAACAAACTAGTCAGGTGGTTAACCACCTTTCACTGCATAATTCACTGCATTTTAGCCTATACCGTCTAAATGGAACATATCTTGCGTCTAAGATTTTACAGAAATAATGAGAAAAATATGAGTTTTCTTATGATATCAAAATAAATATGTTGATTGATGAGAAACAAAAATCTCAAATGACCGCAACATACACCTTTAATAATCGTAAGTTATTTTCCCCAGCTAATTGATTGTTCCTTATTTGTCTATTTTTCTTTGCAGTAAATATATGCGTACAGAATGTCTCAACTCTCGCTACGCATACGATACATCACTCCCTGTATCCAGGCTTGTGTCATCCATTGGTAGCAGTATCCTTTAATTATTACATACAATAACATTAAAAGAAATTATGAAAGATATTATAGTTACAAGGCGACAGGGACAAAAAAAACGGGGGGGGGGGGGGGGGCTTTTGTACAGACAAACGGACCTTGTAGGTAGTGTCGGGCGGTTTTATTTGTTTTGTTTTTTAATTTTGAGAATTGTTGATGAATTTCCAAAAGAATTCAAAGTTTTCAACAACAAAAATCAAAATTTTCAAAAAAACACCAAACAGATTTTTTTAAAATTCACAAGGGGGGGGGGGGGGGGGGGGGGAGGGCTCAAGGAAGTTTTTGAGTTGTGAGTGCAGTAATTATTGAACTATTAATCAAATGCATACAAAAGTATACATTTTTGGAAAGGAAATGGATCAGAGAATCCAAATTTTGCGTCAATTTTGACCCCCAAAAAATTGAATTTTTGAGAAAATCACAAAAGTTTTGACCCAATTTTTTGGAACAAGCTATCAAATTATTTTTTAAGTAAAAAAATGCCAACAATTGCTTGATTCTAATGTTATGTCACTAATCTAGGGACGATCGGAAAGGGCAAGTCAACTTTTTTTTTTGCCTTATAGTGGCGTAGTGCTGAAATTCGTTATCTATGGCGTAGTATCTGTAAGGTCACAAGCTGTCAGTTATAATAGGACTGAACCAACCAACCAACCAGTGTATGTTAGAATGTAACCGTTGCCTGGTCATCTGACTCGCTCTAACTCTGTTACGAACCACTGATCACATTGATCATAACACAAAGCCTATGGCAGTATCATAATTTGGAACAGATGTATGGTCCTAGGCTTGAACCAGTAACCATGAGTTACTAACGTAATAACAATAATAATAATAAATGTTGGATGAGTAAACAAAAACGACAAAATAAAGAGACATGTGCATCATGGCAATACTAAATAGTTCCATAAGTCTGTCATGTAACGTTCCGAAAATATGGAAAGCGTAATCTTTTAAAGGAAAGGAACCATACACAGTGTCCCTGATATTCAATTCAAGCTGTTTGACTATATAGTTTACTTTACCTTGACGTGACATCCCACAGAATCTCAAATCAACACACAGCGTTATGGTAGACGGCCATTTGGCATCGGACTCTTAGTTGCTGGATATGATGTAAGTATCGTTGGTAAACTATGGTGGATTTCAAACCGGGCGCATGTGTACAGGAATTAAACAAATCAGCTGGAATGGTCTATTGATACCCATTTCATATAGTCCAAGTTTTGCTCAGCCGTCCCACGGCTGCCACCAATTGTGATGCACATGTAGTCAGCCAGCCGTATTATATCATGACTAAAAAATGCTGAAGTAAGGCTTTTTCCAAATGTATCATTCGCTGCATATGTGTGCAAAACCCTAATACTGGTTTGATGCCTACCAGGCATTGAAGGTTTGAAAAATGTGCGTCCACATGGACGCAAGTTTGCTGAGGAGGTGGCAAAAAATCGCGTCCAAACAGAAATGCGTGCGTCCATGTGAAATTTACCTATTTCTCAAATTTTTCCAAACATACTCTGGGCTGATTGTTAGGGCGCCATCTATTGTCGAAATTGTGTCTGACATCATCTGACTTGTTCCTACTTAAATCCAAGATGGCGGTCCATAAACCTGGAAGTGAAAATCTTCGTCGAAAATCACATTTTAGCGAGCACAAGTGTAAGAAAATGCACAGATTTGTGGAAAACAAATGATATGTAGAGAAAATAATTGCACGTTCAGAAAAGGTATATTCTCTGCTTGCTGATCATCTGAATTTCATACTTTTATGTATTATTTTAGAGATGAATTTATCGATATTAAAGAATTGTTGCAGGAAAAAAATCTTGATAAATTTTGTGTGTACCAATTTTCAGGAGAGTATATTGTTATTTAAATAACACCTTTTGTACTTGGTGGTTACAGTCAATAAGTTGATAATAGAATACCAATTATCACGTATCAAACGCCCGGAGGTCACACACACATCCTGCTCAGTCGGGCGTAAATTTGAGTTTTTATTTTGGATAGCGTTAAAATCAGTTCAACAACAAAATAAGTTCCCCTTTAGATTATGCCTGATATTTTTAAAATGAGTTACTCCATCAAAATGATTTTTGGCACACATTAATGTACGTGTGCACAGCAAGACTAGAACAGGGCTATAACTATGCAGGTGTTGTAATGCTTAAATGAGCACATTGAATGGAGGAATACCTCAATTCATAATGGCGTGTTCAAGTAGATACCCTGGTTTTTGTATTTAGAACCACTTTGATCTCCAGAAGCAATCTTACAAATAATGTAGCCAAAGAATACTAAACTCTAGAAGTTGCACTGGCCCCCAAATCCAAAATCTGACACAATTTGTTACTGTGACATTGTCACATTCCACACTAATTAGAAATGCAAGCCCTTCCACGTGATGAAACGGTGCTGCGTTGTGCCATGCGTTTTGCGTTAGTGGGTGGGGCTGCGCCGGATTGGAAATATTCAGCAACCCAACAGATGCGCGCCATCAAAAAGAGACGCATTGGGCACCGGTATGTGCGTTAAAACGTAGTGTTTATATGGGACGCTGTATGCCTTGTCAACGAAATTGAACAAACAAATGCCAAATGCCCCCAGATCACACTGTGACCACGGTCAAAGTCCATTAGTGCTTGGTCTGTGGATGTAACATTTTTGTTGTTCGATGACGGGATTTGATAAGCTACACATTTGGTGCATTGCATTTTATTTAACAATCTGTGGAGGAATTGCAACCTTGCTTGACATGGAATGGAAGTCCATTAGGCAAAAAAAAAAGTTAACTTGCCCAGGTTTCCGACCGACCCAAATTTTCGGAAATCTAGGGTCGCTATTGTTGTTTTTTTCAAAGTAATTTTTTTTTTTTTAAATTGAAAGAAGCACATAACAATAAAGAAAGATAAAAACGTGTTTTTGAGTAGTATCTGCTTGTTTAAAATTTCAAAAAATCAGAAGGAAAAAAAATCAAAAAAAAAAATCAAAAAAAAATCTTTAAAACGTGTTTTTGTGTATAAGTATCTCCCTCTTTAAATTTTAAAAAATCCAAAAAAACAACAAAAACAAAATCCAACCGTCCGACCCAGACTCTGGCCCTGAAAGGGCAAGTCAACTTTTCTTTTTTTTGGCCTTAATGCAAATGTATAAGTTTGTAAATGAATGAAGCACATCTCTTTAGCACATGACAAACTAAAGCATAAAACCTGAAATAAATGATCATGTCTTTAAAAAGTGTTATAAACTTTTACATTGTCATCATTGTCTCATTTTCAGGAGATGGGCCCCCACATCTACCAGACCTGTCCGTCCTCAAACTTCTTTGACTGCAAGTGTATGGCCATCGGAGCAAGGTCGCAATCTGCCAGGACATATCTGGAAAAGTTCATGAATGAATTTGCAGAGAGTAAGCAGCAAAAAGTCATTGTATCTTGTTTTTTAATTGTCTGCCACTATTACCATCAATAATAAAAATAAACTACTTGAAAACTACTCTGATTTTATGCCCCCACCTTCCCCTGCGGAAGGATGTTATAAACTACTTGATGAGGTCTCCACCATTTTTACCAGTAAAATTATTAGCAGTATTGCCACCGTTATTTTGGATGCAACCTCACTTGTAAAACACTAAGGGTATTTTAATCAAGAAAAAAAACCTTGATAGTACCAGGTTCCCTGGTAGATAGTACCAGGCTCCTTGGTACAATTACGTTTTAACTAAATTTTCCTTCTTTGCTGTGAGTTGAAGCCTTGGATGAAAATGATTGAATTAATTCATTTGAATTATTACTGACAGAGTTGGGGGATGTCAATTTTAATTATTTGTCGCCATCTGATATTGTCTACATTTTTAAAAAGCTTATTTGATAGTGAAGCTCTCTATCCTGGCATGTGCTTTCAACTGTCTTAAATTACTATTAGGATTCAAATATCAAATATTACTATTATAATTGATCCCTTTGTATGGTTAATTGGTGGTTCTTGATTTGATTTATTCTAATAGGCACACTGGAGGAATTGGTGAAGCATGGTTTGAGAGCTTTAAGGGATACACTGCCCAATGAAACAGAACTCACCACAAAGGTAAATTCATATCATATGTACCATTCCCATCTTCCTCGTGGATCACACCCTTCCTTTTCAGAATTTCAACCAGCGTCTTTCTCACATAGCATTGTTTTGTTCCATGGGGGTCAGTAGCGTAACTGTATAATACATAGAGTTTGTAATTTCATTTGGGGGAGCATCAGAGGAGGGGACAAACCTTCTGGCAAGGGGGGGGGGGGGCTGCCCCCTCTAATTATGCCCTGATGCGATTATGGCCACACACATGCGTTACACGTATGATGCGCAGTGCGCTTGTTACCTTCATGAGCGAGCGGATCCTTATTTTTGTATTCATTCGCTGCTGTAAGGAGGCTTCGCCACAGGAAGAAAGTCAGAAATTTTGTTGAAATAATCTGCGAGTAGCCAGAAAATTCATTCTGCAAAAGCACTCGGCTTCAGTACTTATGACCTAACATTTTCAGAAAAATAGAAAATCATGAATCAAAACTTTGTTTTAAAATATGAACCATTTACATTTAGATTTTTGTGCTACAAAAAGTCTTAAACTTAACTATTTTTGACATCATCAGTTGATCCGTTTAAATATTTTCAAGCAAAATTTCAGCCATTTAAATATTTGTTAGCAAAATTTAAGCCCAAACTTTCATTCACTTTCACTTTCTCGCTTTTAAAACCAGAAGGAGATTTTGTCGTGTCATGTGCGTCCGTCCGTGTTTGCGTCAAGCTTGGAGAAAAGGGACCTTTGACTTAATTTAGTTGATCTCCTAGCCAGGGGAATTCGCAAGTCGTATTTTTTAGATTTACCTTGTTAATTTGTTTAGCATGTGTGTGTCAATATTTGAATTTAAGATGTAATGTATATATTCCTTTCAGAATTGCTCGGTGGGCATCGTGGGGAAGGATGACGTGTTCACCGTCTTTGAAGATGAAGAAGTCGCACGATTTGTATCCTTTTTGTAGTGAAAAGAAATATTGAATATTACCAAATAGAACATTCCATATCAAAATATTCAATACATCAAGGTCTCAGAAACACAAGGCCTCATCTCCATTTTTTCAAAATGAGATTTTGGTATCAAAATGTTCAGAAAAAAATCTCTTTCCAGTATACACAGCCTTATCTCCATAACACAACCCCTTTCAAAGTTATAGCCAGTATCACAAGGCCTCATCTCCATCTCCCCAATGTGTTTAAAAATCTTCAATAGGCTTTTCTCAAAATGGTCAAAATGGAGATAAGGCCTTGTGGTTCTGAGCCCTCGATATATTGTATATTTATTAATTTCCTGGAAGTGTGATAAGTTAGATTTTATCAGCTAGAACATGTAATTCAAATACTTTTCTATGATCAGGGTACCAGGTCCAAAATTGTCATATATTTGATGACATTTTGACTACACAAATATACTATTGGTTACATTTGAGTAGTTATACATAAATTCTACAAAGGGAAGGGTAGAGTTAATTGTGTAGTGTTTTTCTTTTTCTTTTTTTTGGATCAAAATTGGTAAAAAGTATGACAGGTGTTTAAATAAGAGTGATTTAGCCGACATGTGTTTTTTTTAGTAATAGTAAGCTTATTATTATTTTGTCGATCGTTTATTTTCGGGTTTCGGGATGGCGTTTTTTTGTTCCTGGGACTCAACATTTTCGGGTGGGACTCTATTTTCTGTGATTGCTTCCACCCTTGATACCCTATTCACAATTAGCAGGAAATAAAATGTATTTTTTCCTTATTTCAAGTCAAGAGAGAAGAAGAAAAAACAAACAAAAATGCATTATGCATTTGACTTTTCAGGCTTGTGCTTGTTTCTTTTTTAGTGTGCCTTATTGCATATAAATTCTTCAAAAAAAGCTAAGATTTTTTTTCCCTCTTTCAAAACAATTTTCTCGGATAATTTGTGATATGTTGATATTGATACCCCATTCACAATTAGCAGGAAATAAAATGTATTTTCCCCTTATTTCAAGTCAAGAGAGAAGAAGAAAAAACAAACAAAAATGCATTATGCATTTGACTTTTCAGGCTTGTGCTTGTTTCTTTTTTAGTGTGCCTTATTGCATATAAATTCTTCAAAAAAAGCTAAGATTTTTTTTCCCTCTTTCAAAACAATTTTCTCGGATAATTTGTGATATGTTGATATTGATACCCCATTCACAATTAACAGGAAATAAAATGTATTTTTCCCTTATTTCAAGTCAAGAAAGAATAAGCAAAAAACAAACAAAAATGCATTATCACTCTTTCAAAACAATTTTCTCGGATAATTTGTGATATGTTAATATTGTTTTACATACCAATGGAAAACTGATGTGTTCTTCTTTCCACATTATCACCTTTTGGCATGAGAATGCAAGAATGTTGTAAGTGACATTTTCTGCCAAATTGAGTTACAAAAATAGTAATGATTTTGGCACTATTCTGATATAGACTTCCCCATATTCTCGAGCAAGTTGCTGAGCACTGAAACAAGTGATTGCTATTATACATTTGGTATTATTGTGAAGATGAACACATTTTTATTTGATATGCAAAACCGTAAACAGCATTTGATTTAAGGATATTTATAAGGCTATCATTCATGAGGTAATGATTTGCTTGTAGTGAATGCTTAGCATTCCTCTTTGAAATCATATTTTCATCACACAATTTTACCTTAACCCATCCATCTATCGTACAGTTGGCCGGTATAGAAACAGCGCCACGAAAGCGAGGAGCTGCAGCCGCTGCTGACGCCGCTGCTCCAGCAGCCGCTTCACCGATGGATGCCGAGAGCGCCGAAGGGTCCGCCGCAGCCGCAGACCCCACCCCAGCCGAGCCGCAGGTGGATCAACCCATGGACCAACAATGATGATAATCCACTGTGGAGATAATCTGTTAATGATTTGTGTATTTCTATGTTAGTTATATTAGGACATGATGTGATGGATCAAATGTCTGAGATGTCTCTGTTTGAAAGAGAGATTCAGGAATGATGTGTCACAAACCACTTTGTTTTTAGTGTCTGTTTCAAGGTAAAACCCATGGCTGCCCTATTACAAATAGGGTCATCTGTTAATATACCTATAGATTATGTCACCTGTAACGTCACAGCAGCCAAGCAAGCAAAGGTTTGCCTGCCGATGTGCGCGTGAATTGCCTGCCATACAAAAGCTTGTCTGTCGGTATGCTATGCGCGCATTCAAAGGTGTCCATTATAAACCATACACTAAACCAAACCAGTCATCTATAATGACAACAGTCACTACAGCCGTCAATGCATGTTTCCCCATGCATTGAATGGAACCATGCAGGCACTTAACATAGTTTATCAACAATAGGTGACATGGTCTATAGCTGATCTTTGTTACTTAGGCTACTATTAACTACCAAACATAGCAACCATTGCACATACGGTATTACGTTAATAAACTTTACAGTGGCAGGCTTATTACAGATTAGCCTCATACCTCCATTCAAGTAATCTTTCCTTTTTTAATTATGAACAGCGAAAAAACAGTCCCATTTTGATGGTGCACAAAAATGATAAGCAAACCAGCCGAAAATCTTAGCATTCAAAGCGTTGTAACCATCACTACAGTTTTAGTTCACAATTGACAAGTCTAATATGTGATGTGATCTGTGAAAACCCGTCGGATGTCGCAAAATGTGAACTAGGGATTATGGGTAATTCAAAAAAAATAAAAAATAAAAAAATGTTTTGGTTTTTTTTAGATTTTTTTAAAGAAAATTAGTTTCCAATACTTTGTATCATCATCTTTCATAAAATTTCACCTTCAAAAACTTACTTAAGTCACTTTTATTATTAACCTTATAATGTTATTATATTGAATTATGTATCTTTTTTAGCCTGTTTTCATGATTTCTTGTTTTGTAGCTTTTGATGACATCACAATCATCATTCACTCATAACTTTTTTTGTAGTGATCGTAGAAAAATGATCGAAACAGTTCTGTAATCAGCACAGTTTTAGCTTTCTTATGATATAAATATCTCCAATATGAAAAATGCCACCATGTGGTGGGTTTTCACAGATCGCATCACATATGTTCATGACATGACTTATCATTCAGATATTAAAATATCTAATTGTTATTACCAATGCAGTTTTGAAAGCATTTTGCTTTCAACAACTGCGCCATGCATTGATTTAAAGAATATCAAAATGGTTTATTTGTTTGGAACACAAAAACAACTGGCTCAAAGCCATGTGTAATAACTAAAGTCTGATCAGCACAAAATTGGCAATGTGCCTATAGAATACCATACCACCAAAAGTTTGTAAATGAACAGTTCGAAAAAAAGGGATCCATGCACAGATTTTTGGAAACAATTAATGGGTGTATGAATGAATAGGCAAGCCTCCTAACACTGCTAGGTTTTCTTTAAATGAATTTAATACTCACTGTATTTAATTTCCAAACAAGAAACCTTTCTCAGTTTGCGAGATATTTTGGTAAAATATTCTTTATTATTATTTATATATATATCAGGCTTTTTAACAGTACAATAACACTGTGTAGTGAATATTGTTTAACCAAAGTACCCTGGTGCGACCAATATTCTAAAAATATGTGTCGTCCAATATTTGTTTGCGCGGCGCAGAAAATTTGCAGATGATGCGCATGGGTACATTTTTAAGATCGGCGTTTCAATCTCATGAAATTAAGGTCAGTTTGGGCTAATTTATTTATTTCTATCAAAACAGTCTGTTATATAAATAATGATATTGAATGTTTTATTTTTGGGTGATACAAGAATATATTGCACTCACTATAAAAATATTTTCATAGCGAGTGCAATATATTCTTGTATCACCCTCAAAGCCATCCAATTTATATACTTGTACACACATTTGCAGCTTTTGTACTAATCAGACTTTCAATAGTTATTTGGAAGAACCATCAATCACCATTGTGTAGAATAAAGCTGTAACAGCAATGTGAACATCAAAACAATGTATGGGTGTATTTTTGTGTCTTTGTGCTCAGGGATGTCAATCTTCCCAAAATGAGGCCATAAAAAAGAAAAATTCCGTAAATTATTTTTGTGTTTTTTCTGTTGCAATTCTTGAATCTGATGATGATATTTCAGAATAAAGAGAGGCAAACATTTTTTTTTATTTCAGAGGGGTGATACCCCTTGAAGCCTATTCTCTGGACGAGACCGCATAGTATGTACGTTCCATGCGTGGAAGCGCTCGGGCGGTGTGGCCAAGCTCAGGTAATTCAAGAATGGGCCAATCACCCATTTACATCCCTGTCTATTGAAAATGGGACATCATTTGTAAGGTTTAAGATTACATCAGCCTTTCATCAAGGCATTGTGGTGGTGTGTGTAAGCGCCTTAAAAATATTTTAAAAAGGTGTGAGCGCCCTTTGTAAAAAAAGTTTAATACAACGCCTTTCCGGGGGAAAAAATCGTTTTGTATTGTTTTTACAGAAGATTTAGCCCTGAAAAATTGCGCTTGCTGATTGGTTGATAATGATGTCATGATATATCGGGAGACGTCATCAATATCAAGTGCTATCTTTAAACGTTTTAGTCGATAGAATTAGACAGAGCTAATTGTGTGTTACAATGGTGACATGTTTGATCGACACATAATGCTTACACAGTAGAATAGCTATTTGCGCATAGACTGGTCAGCCTACCTACAACTCGCTTCGCGCGAGGAGTCTTTGACATAAGAACATAAGAAGTCCTTGGAATAAGAAGTCCAAGCTTTGACAAAGACTAGGAATACATGTATGAGCAAAGAAGATTTCTTGAGCATTACCAGCATGCCTCACTTTAATCACATGACCAATGGTTTTCAGGCTCCCGTGTCTACTGGTTCCCATTGACATTACGTTACAATAAAGAAGGCCCGGGTGGGTGGTGGGGGGGGGGGGGGGTACTCACGTATGTAAGGCATACGGGGACGTGCCGCTCCAGTGGGTCGTTTTTTCATGAGACATCCTTAGCCATGGGTAGGCTTTTCAACTGAAAAATCCTTAGACATGGGTCCTGTTTGTCTATTTTCTCGAAAAGTTGCCAAAATTAGATCTATTTTCGCGAAAATTTGCAAAAATTGGTCTATTTTCGCAAAAATTTGGTCTAAAATGAAGCAAAACCCCTAAAAATGGGTACAGATTTTTCCAAAATCACCCTTAGAAATGGGTATGGGTTTTGAATCTCCAGCGGCACACCTCCGACCAAACCAAATCTAAGTACCCCCCCCCGGAAAGAAGGCTTAGCTTTGCTTATCGAGGTTCTTTAAGAAAATCCTGCTGCAGGCTGGTAGCTTTGGTGTGATATCAAGCCAGTCCTATGATGTTTTTCTTAAAGACCGTATACATTTGAATAACATAATATTCAAAGTTTTCGAAGGGAGTTGGATATTGGGCTTATTTGTGCCTATCCCCACCATACAAACAATACAAAGGTAGAGGTCAATTGTATCAATTCTGCAATTCTGCTATCTTCAGTAGCCTAGTAGTTTTACATTGTAGCAATTATGCCATATTCATTAGATACCATTGTATCAATCATGGAACTCTGCTATCTTCAGTAGATGGCATATTAAACGATGTTAGACTATTGCATTAAGGTGGTGAAAATACACCTTCCCCATCTTCAAGAGCCCCTCAACTCGCATTTCAAACTTCCATAATACCCAGACATTTATGTTGAGCCCGTCATTGAATGATACTGATATAAAATGATATTTCATTAATGTACTTCAACAATTATAACAGACAGTTTTCACTCACACGTTGTCAATTGACACCTGTGGCTTTTATTAAAATCACCATCTGTATAATGAATATACTATACATAGTTATAACATTTATTGATTTATAGGTGGAAATTATCTCAACTCAGAGGAGGCAAAAAAGAAGATTTCTTGAGCAACACCAGCATGCTTCACTTTCACCACACGACCACTTGTGTCCCATCGACATTACATTGCACAAAAAGATTTATAATGTTGTAAACAAGAGCCTTTAAGAAAATCCTGCTACAATTGACGTGACTTCAATTCACTCGTTTTATTTGTTGATTGACACATTTTTAAGATTAGTTGAAATTTAAAGGCATATTGTGTGATCTTTTCCAAGTAGCGCCCTCTATCATTGATGTTTACTATGAAAGCAGATTTTCTTGCAGATTTGCATTTTTGATCATAAATCATGAAGATCTTCTAAGTTACAGATCGATACGATTCCTAATTACTTCAAAATCATGGTTTGAAAAATAGATTGTACAGAGCTGTACAATCTATTTTTCAATTTTTACTCTAAATTCACTCTAAAACCATGATTTTGTGGTTATTAGGAATCGTATCGCTCTGTAACTTGGAATATATTTATGATCAGAAAAGTAAATCTGCAAGAAAATCTGCTTTCAATTTTTTTTCTCGAGGGTTGAGGGCGTCCCATGGAAAAGATCATATAATATACCTTTATCTTCTTTTTCATAATTATACGCCTCGTTTGTGGCTAAGTTCAGTGGAGTTAAAGGGCACTGAGAGATTGCCGAGCAAAACGAAATTTGGAAACAAAATGAATTGTTTAAATAGATAAAGTGCTTATAGGAACCCTGAAGTATCCCATTACCTTAAAACATGTAACAGGAATATTCCCAGCTGTCGATACTACCACGATTTGAATGATATAATAGTAATATGCCATAGCAGGTTTATTCAATTCATGTTTCATGTTATCTATGAAAGATAATGTCAAAAAGTCATAAAGAAAGCGCGCGTAAACACCACCTGTGCGAATGTTGGCATTCAGCATGTTCAGAAGAACAATAGGCCATGATGAGCTCAGGCTTTGTTACACAGCTGCAAAGGCCCACGCGTGGAAAGTTCTTGTTATAGTCCCGGTGATCCCAAACGATGGTGGGAAATAGAAGTTAATGGATGTGAGGCAAATACCGACTGGGACCATTATGGCTGGCTGGCTATGCTAATTAATCAGTTAATTTCTGATATTTCAAAATTTGAAATGAAGTATAGGCCTATGTCTGTTATGCAGTACCGTAAAAAGGGGTGAATAGGGACATGGGGGTGAATAGGGACAAATATGGAGAAAGTTTTTTAAATGTCACCCGGCTAGTTTGTGACAAACTGGCCGGGTGACATTTAAACAACTTTTCCCATTTTTGTCACTATTCACCCCATGTCCCTATTCACCCTGTTGTACGGTATTGTTAAATTCCAAATTTTGTTTATAATGTAGGAGGTCTACCAACATTACAAACCTAATGATAATGAATCTATTTCGTTACCCATGTTTAAATGATTGCTCTATTGAAGCGTGTATACAAATGCAACACGCATGACATGTGATCACAAATATTCCGATTTTAAGGCGGGAAACCATAATATTGATTTTACCCAGGTTACTTTTTAAAAGTTGTTCTTTTATTTTAGGCACCGCCAAATGAAACTCTAAAAGACTAATGCTACATGAAGGAACAGAAAGAACAGAACTGTTAAAATTACATGTATAATATGAAATATCACAGATGTTATTTATTAAAAATAGAATAAGTTTGAAGACACTTAAGGTAGCATTTATACATAATTATCTCCATTCAGGAAGACTACAAAAGTTACCGGAACGCCATAGTTACAATCATAGGCCTACTGAGTAATTTCTATACCACGTTAAAAATGTCACCCGATTGCTTTGCATTGTTTTTTCATATTGATATATATGTACATGCGTGTGAAATATTTGTTTGTCATCACAATTTACATGGAAACAAAATAGCGACCGATCAATATCAAAATTGAAAGTGCGATACTTGCTATATAGTATAAATAACCTCATAAAAGTTCAATAAAATGTAATTGCCCGTCGCAAATTGTATACACAATCAATTTCACATCAATAATTACAATTTTACACGCTCGAGAGACAAGGGGTCATCTAAAATATGACGCATTTATATATTACTAGATTTCGCGGTTCGTGGGTTGGGCGGTTCTCGGGTTGGGGGTTTATGGGATGTGTATACTCTTAAAATTCAGTTATCACAGGTGCCATTAATATTCCAAATCCCCATAATACAGGAACCTCATGTGCCCTTAAATCCAGGTAGGCTACCCCATGTACATCCACGTATTCAGTACATGTGTTATTAGGCCTAGGGTTAGGGTTTTATATTGGGGTCTAAGTTCTGAGGTCTTTTAGTTTTAGAGTCAGCGAGAGGAGGGGTCGATCGTCATGATCTGTCTGTGCCCAGTATCGAGAACTGTGTGTCGACATTGATTATTCCTCCGTAGGCATGCCTAAACATCGTATGCATTTAAATCACACATGTTTTCGCACACCGATATCCATGTAACATTCCCAGTTATATAACAGACATCCCATGATTGGCCTAGGGCCTATCCGAATCGCTATACATGTAGTGTTAAACTTTAACAACACTGTACATACTTGTACGCTCAAGGTCTGGGTTTGATTCATGGCGCATGCAGACTGAAGCCCCCCCCCCCCCCCCCCCCACCCTAAAAAACTTAGTCAACATCAACAATCCCGAAACTTTCAAGACAAACGTTGCTGATTTCATCAGACGCAACGAAGCACCAACGCAAGACTAAAAGAACAACATATATGCGCACAACATATCATCTCGTTTGGCTTCTGAAGGAGGCGTTGAGATTACCATTCAGATTCAGATTCAGAGAGATTTGACTCTTTTCATCCTGATCATGCATGCATAGTTTAACTCGGAAAAACCGGGGAAAAACACGCCCGAGAGTTAAAGCTATTTGGAGGTAAATGTTTGCTCACACCGTCCCTTTATATTTATACATGTCCCTGTAACATTCCCATTTATATAAAAGACATCCCATGATAGGCATGATAAGGGCCCGTTGTGGCCTGCGCGCATATACATATATGTACATGGGTCCGCAATGTTGAGGCACTGACATCATACCACAGCAATTCGCAATCACTTTAACAATAACATGTTTAATACAACGTGTTCCTGGATGAAGGCCTACGGTTTCTACGGTTTACGCTCCCAGTTCCTTTCTGATCCTTTTTTACCTCCTCCTGATCATATGCATATAGACTATAGTGTAACTCATACAAAAACACACCCGGGAGTTAAAGTTAATTGGAGTCCTTTTCCTATCCTTGTTAGCCACCGGACGGCTTCCTTTTACACTGTTTACCCGCCCCATGAAAATACCCAGTTTGAGCCACGAACGCGTACGCACCTAACGGTCTGCGCCATTACGCGTGCGCCGACAATCGCGTGCGCCATGTTTTGTTTTGTTTATACGCGCGCGCGCGTAGCAACAGTTTGTTGTCTAAGTGGGGCGAAGATCCCTGTGCATAGCGACTACATGGGCAGGGATCTGCACCCGAAGTCATTGGACGGACAGACAGAGTCGCCACAAATAGTATTTAGATAGAAATAAATACCAAAATAAAACCCACTATAACATCTATTGAAATTGTATTTCAACAACATGTTACGACTTTAACATGTTTTTCACTAAGGCACAACTCCTAAACTAAATTTAGATTGCTGACTAGGTCTATGTAATGTTGACGCAATCTTACTTTCTTCAGTATAGAATAGATAGCCGATATTATGCGATGGGTCTACTAGGTGTGTTTTTCAACAGCATTTAAAACACATTGTATGATTTGTATCAAATACAATAATATGTTTAAAATTAGTAATAGAAGTTTTGAACTACCGTATTTAGTATCTTAGACTATTTTAGACAACCATGCAATCATTCGTCTATCTTGCCAGACCATTTGCCCAATTGTGTAATCCTGCTCTTTTGCAGATATACTTAAGAAAGCCTGCCATATATATCAGGCCATACAATTCGGTTATCAATTGGTGGGCGGATTGGAAAAAATGAGGAGATCAACAACAAAAAAGGTCCTTAAAAGGGGGATCCGAAAAAACACCCTACTTTGAAGAGGGGGTAAAAAAAGAAGGTTCTTAAAAGGGGGATCAAGGAAAAAACTGCCCTATTTTTTTTTTTTGGGGGGGGGGGGATCAAAAAAAATAATGTCCATGCTTCAATATTTTCCAACTACCGCCACCAAAGTATTTATGAACACTCCCTTAGCTTGACTCTATATCTTTTGGGATTTATGAGTCAATGCAATTGTGTGTTTTTTTTTTATTTATTTCCCTGATATATGCAATTAGTGCATGGTATATACACACTTAACAATTCAAAATAAAAATACCGTTAATATTAAATATTCTATTAAAATATCCGCGCTGTTGGGGAGACGATGAAACATGAAACACAAATGTGTGAACGAGATGAGAATATAACAATTAACGTGTTTATAAACCCGAGCACCGTTAATTTGTGTTTAGACCTAGTCTACATATAGGTAAATAAGTTTAATTTTTATGAAAGGCTTATTATTTACCAATGTACAAATATTAAATAATATAATTTAAAATGGATTATTATTATCTGATTATAGGAACTGTTATGCCAAACTTGCTAATAACAAGTACATGTACGAACAAGCATACGACGATTATAGGGCTATGGGGCTAGTAGTCCGTCGAGAAGGCCAATCGCCAGTGAGCCTGAAGTAAAAACGAGCCCAGAGGGCGCACTGGCGAGTGTCTCTCTAAATGTAAAAGAGTGGTTTTCTACTCTTTCAAGGAGTTAAACGTAGGACAACACGTTTATGAGTGGAAAAACACTCTAAAAGGAGTGCAAGGGGATTTTATATGACAATGTTCTACTCTATTGAGAGTGAAAAATTAACCTTCACACTCATTTTAGAGTAGGCCCTAGACATTTTCCACTCTAAAACGGGTTGTCCTGCGTTTCACTCCCTTCACTCCTTTTCGAGTGAATTTACACTCTTTCCACATCTTTTTGAATTGACAATCAAACTTATACAGAGTAGGCTATACAGGGTGGTCCCCCAAAACCCGTGCACGTGTTTAACCAACTTATTGACCATGAAGTTCTAAAATTTGGTGTTATTAATATTAGGCCCTTTTTATACATTTTGAAAGAATATACGTTTGGCTTTCAGTTGCCGTTCATTTCATCTGATTTGGTTTTGTCAATTCTGAGATATGCCCAATTAACTAAAGATAGGGCCTACCTAAAATCGACGTTGTGTCTTTTTTGGGACACCCTGTAGGCCTACAGTGTTTTACGATGTTATCAGGCCCATGATATAAACTATACTAACTACAAACTGTAGTAATTATCAGAGTATAGGTGTAGGATCTCTGAATTCACCATTCAATGGCACTAACTAGGCCTCCTACATGTGTATTTTTTTTGCCTGGAACGCGGCAATGATATAATATTATATAAGAGGCTTTATTTTTGTTCAGACAAAAGTTCGCGACGTCATGAGAGTTTCTTTTAAGAATCCTAAAAGTGGCTCTGTAACATAATAACAATTATTATATACTTCTTAAACCATCATAAATACTTAACACAACTACATACAATAACACTTTAGCATACAGGAGGCATACACTTAACCATAAAAATAAAAAGATTTAAGGTTTTTTTTTCTTCGTTGCATTTAGGCCTACTTTTTGGATTCATTTTAAACCGATTTCAGTCATTTTTTCCAAGGAAATTGGACATATTTTACAATTACATTTATTTTGGTCATGTTGAAATGAAACTACGGTATACCATTATTATTTCAAGATAAGTGCATTTGAAATGTAATTATCTTCATTTTATATTACGAGCTTAATTAAAACACCTTAGAATTTGGTTTTTCATCTATATGCTACATAACAGGAAACAAAACTTTATTTTAGCGAAATGAGATGTAAATAAATATTGTACATACAGTGTAAGGCTTTTGCATTGTTTTTGCGTTAATATAAGCATAAATCGCTCTAATCCCGTAAAAGAGTCAATAACATCACATCTTAACATTTTCCACGCGGCTATTAGTTTTACCATGCACAACACAGATATTTCAGAAACCGTTTTCAACTTTCAAGGTCTCTCAAGGATTACTGAAACAAAACTAGGCATGTTTGTACTTATTTCATTGAATTTCTCAAGGTGATTCCAAATATCGTAATGAAATACAATAATTTTGACATTTTTGAAACATTTTGTGGAATGTCGTCTGCACAAACGCCTGCCGCGTGGAAAGATCGGGGTTATTAAGCTTTGGGTCTATATGTGACTCACAATATCACTTGGAAGTATGTTCATTTTTCTCAAAAGGTATTCCAAGTTGAAAGCCTGAAGGCTGTGCAATTAACGTTCTGGTTTATCCGTTTGCTCAATCGGCAGCACACTCAATATACGTTCAGATCATCTGATGCATTCAACATCACGTAGGCCTACCAATATACCAACATCACGTCAACACCAATGCGTTGTTCATCATTGATAGCACTACTGCAGAATACTTTTGACAAAATACGCTGTGATGACAGTGCAAGACACGGGTTCATATCCCTTAAAATGTTTGGAGAGTCAGCCGAAAAAGGCAACCTCAATTTTACTACATGTAGTGTCACATCACGTTGCATGTCTAAATAATCGCCAGTCCATCTTTTCCCAATGTTTGTGGTATCAATTTACAGCTTTGAAGAACTGAAAGCATACGGTAGTCCACCCCGTCATTCAGGATACAGCCGATCCCCAGATACTCGAACCATTAGCCTCCTTATACAAAATCTGCTTTCATGGAGCTATATGGATACCATTCGGTGTACTTTCGGCGCCGACTGTAGTCGTAGTATAACATCCCGAATCCAAATACGGCCACAATTCCGGCCATACAGAACGAAAGTGTACGTGCTATGCTTGTACGGCGTTCCCAGGCAAGGTCTGCTGGGTTCTTAACTGTACACAAAGACACACAATATTCAGAATTTAATATAGATCAGGATACAAATTTAGCAAATTCATTCAAAAAGTGCAGAAAGTTCTCCAGGTGTTCCAGAACATGTTCAAATGTAACAGATTTAGAACATGTTCTGAACGTGTTCTGGATGTGTTCAGAACACATAAATAACACTTAAAACGCGTTCAGAACATGTTCTATATCTGTTACATTTGAACACATTCTGCATGCAGTATTTGCAGTGTACGGCCGGGCCAAAGTGGACAACATATTAATAAGAGTCCCATGAGGGCCCCCTGTGGGCCCACGGTCGATGTTGGATGGGGTGTGCATCGGCTTCTTTAAAATTAACAATGGATCTGGAAAGTAGATTTCGTAAGGATTTATATATCCATTTTATTAACATGATTAATTCAAGACGTCACTCACTTCATGCACTTAGTGATTGTTCACAAACCAGATACATGCATTATATTAATTAAGTAAATTAGAAAAGTACTCTCTTAAATCAAAAGATTGAAAATGTCCGTCTTTTACAGATTGACTTTTTTCTCAATCTATTAGATTGGATTTAGATTGAAAACATGATGATAAAAACTCGTGACAATGAGTAGCTTTGAGTCAATCTGGAAAAAGATTGATACATATTACTGCACTCTACACGTGTGTTTGTACCGTCAATCTCGACTAAAGTGTCGATAGAAAAAGATTGAATTCAACACATGCGCAGTTAGGTAGGTCATATTGGTTTTGAAACACTTTGGATTGTATATTTATACATTTCAATAAATGATTATATCTGCAACATAAACTATTGCATAATTAAATAGCAAGTAAGAACATTAATTCACGAATAAATGACTGGCAATTGGAATAACAATATCATTGGGCTTTTTATTGACACTCTCCCAAAAAAATGTTCATGTGTACAGTTTTTTTGTGTGTTCGAAAATATCAATATAAAGGCTTGAAAATATTGATATTTTACCACAGATTGAAAACTTTTCAATTGAAAACCGATTGAAACTTTCAATCCAATAAATTGAATATTTCAATCTAAATTCTGGATTGGAAATGTTTTCAATCCAAATTAGATTGACCATATCAATCTAATAGATTGAATATTTCAATCTAAATTCTGGATTGGAAATGTTTTCAATCCAAATTAGATTGACCATATCAATCTAATAGATTGATACCTTCAATCGTTTCCAGATTGAAACCCCCCAATCCAAAAAAAAGATTGAATGCCAAACTTAAAAGTTTGTTCCCTCACGGCAATCTATGAAAGATTGAAAAGTCAATCTTTTAGATTGAATTTTCAATCTTTGGAATTAAGAGTGTATGCAAACAGCAAATCAAATGGTGCTTGAAACAATCTATTTCTAAATATTTCTGAAGAATCCTAAGGGTTCTATAATAACAAAACTGAAGAACTTTTTTGGTTCTTTAAAGAACCTTTCAAGAGGGTTCTTTAACCCTGAAGAACCCTCAGGGTTCCATATAGAGGACAAAACTGAAGAACCGTTTTTAGTTCTTTAAAGAACCTTTCAAGCTAAGGTTCTTCAATGAAATGGTTCTTGGGAATAACTCATGAGGGTTCCATCCATGAGGACAACGTGAGGAACCATTTATGGCTGTAAGTTGAACCTTTTTGCTGAGAGTGTAGAACATTGGTATCAGTCGTGTCATTCTGGTATCCTTATCATACAGAAGATAGCATTTTATATCGACACTTTAGTCATTAAATTCTGCTATTATCAGTAGATCATTTAACTATAATTGTATTGTATCAATGTATACAGGGTGTATCAAAAAAAATAGGACACTTTTTCATGACGGTGTAATACTTGTTATAATCATTGGACCATGACCAATTTAGTCTCAATGTAAAGCCCAATTAATTATTATGATATCCTGAAAATATGAGATCAATCCGATGAAAAATAAGAAAACTAGCATAATTTGCGTAAACCATGTCATTTACTGGTTTGTACAATGGGATTTACATGTATAGACCAGTAAATAACATGGTTTACGTTTCAATACGTTGCAATAATTATAAACATAGAAAATAATCTATCAGTCAATAGCAAAGATTAGTTTGGTAATCCATTTAATTCTGGCACAAATCAATACTGGCTAAATAATCCACAAATCAGATGCATGCATATTCTGTGCAACTTAAAAAAGTTCTCGAACCCACTGTAATGGTTCATTACCATGATATTGGCATAAATAGTGTGCGCGTTCATGTTACTCTACTGTTACTGTGTGAATGCCCATTGTACATACTACAAAATAGATTGCCTTGCCTAATAGGTCACAATTTCCTTAATTAATTATGGATTTTCCTCATCTCTTCAGGATTTTATCTTTATCGGTTGTACTTTACATTGAAATAAAAATTGGTCATGCTTCAGTGATTTAACAAGGATTTAAACCATCATCAAAAAGTGTCCTAATTTTTTTGATACACCCTGTATGTACAATTGTGATGTATCTTTAGTATTTTGGTAAGTAGCATTTTACATAACATAATTGTATCAATACCGTGGGGACACTTTGGGAACGAGGGAGATGATCGGACAAATGATTCAAACGCTATTGTAAAGTAGATATCATTTATAGATCAATCATGCAATTTTGGTACACTGTGAGAACGTTGGGCAAACAATTTACCCAACGTTGCTTCAACTATGAACAACCCCGTTGTTAGGTAAATAATTACCAACGTTTGGTAAAAATGTTGGCTAATTACCCAACGGTTGGGTAAAGTTTTGGCTAATTACCCAACCGTTGAGTAAAATTTCACCCAACGCTAAATAATTGCTCAACGTTCTAACAGTGTATCTTCAGAAGATGGCATTTTAGACCATTGTTTTAACTAATAGAACAACTCGGCTTTCTTCAGTAGATATAGCATTTAAGATCGTTATCAATCTTGCAATTCTGCTATCTTCGGGAGATAGCACTAATAGTAGAGGAAAAATCAGTCTCGGGAGGCCTTATTTTAAAAGTAACCTGACCATAAAAATAAACAGCATGAATTATATATCAAATTAAAGCTACAACCCTCAGGAATCTCACTATGGGGATGCATTTGTTGATATAGGGGGTGCATCTATGAGTTTTTGGGCCGTTTCCATGGCAACCATCAAATAAATTAATAGCATTTTAAAAAATCGCGTACATTTCTAAAATCATTTTTTATCAATATAAAACCATACAAAGTACCTTTTCCTTCATGATCTTAACTTATGTGTATTAACCTTTTCTGAAAATGATAAATAAATGTTCTTTTGATTATTATTTTTGTTACCATGGCAACCAAAAACCTTTTTTTGATTATTTTTAATAGAAATTTAAGATTTTCAAATTTGGTCGTTTATTATATTTCTGAAAGTTTTTGGTCTTTTATCTTTTAGTGTTACTAATCACCGAAAGCAAATGTTTTTTTGCTATCAAATACCTTTTTTTACCAAAATAGCCCTTTTTCCACGATTTTACACATTTTTAAACAAAAATGCCAATTTCCCAATTTTTCATCAAAAAAATATGAAATGCTCAATTTACTGTTGTTCATCTAGTAAACATCAAATTACGCCAATCGAATCACAGGCAAAGAAAATATTACAGAAATTTGGTTTCAAATTTGTATGTCTTACAACAGGAATTTGGTTTTTAGTTTGTTCATATCTCATGATATAAGCTTTTCTACAGGGTAACGCCAATGTGTAAAAATCTCGACCAAAAATTGTAATGGCTCATGTTCAAATTGCCTTAGAAGTACCTTACCATGGAAAAAACAGTGCAAATAGCACATCAAATTAAAGCTACAACTGTCAAAAATCTTACTCTGGGCTATGCACATGTCATATGTGGGGGCATGCTTCCGTTTTAGGGTCGTTTCCATGGTAACCTTAAAAATTTAATAACAATGTTTGGGGAAATCAAGAACAAATTTCAAATAAATTTTAGTTACCATTTACTATTTCAGATCAAATTTTCCTCTACATATATTACTAATAGTTATTTAATTGTTCTAAAAATTGCAAGCATATGATCTTTTGTTATTTATTTTTGTTACCATGGCAACCAAAATTCCAATTTTAGTCAATACAACCGAATTGTTCTTGTTTTATGATGATTTAATCATTTTACATAAATCAGTATAAAAATTTGGACTTTTATTATTATTAACTAAATAATTAAAATGGTTTTCATCTAGAATATTCAAATGTGACCAAAATTGGCACTTTTTTTTAATGATTTTACCCTAATTTTTATCAAAAAGTGCCAATTAAAAAAAAAATCAAAGAAAAATATAAAATGCTTATTTGTAGATGTGCTATCATGTGAAACTTAAAATTAGTCAATTTTATCAATACCAGACAAAATAATCATGGAATAAATGTATAAATTGCATAGCAGGCCATATGAAGTTGGTCATTATTTCATCGAAATCTTGAGAAATAAGCACTTATACACTATTTTGTCATTCTGGTGAGTACTGGGAGTATCAAATTATACTTGGGGTTATTCAAATCTCATTTTAGGTACCTTATCATGAAAAACAGCACAAATGACACATCATATGAAAGCTACACCTCTCGGGATTATTACCAAGGGGAGCACAGTTTACATAGAGCATGAAGCTGGGGAGAATCTATTTGACCAGTATTTGACCAGTTTCCGTGGCAACGGCAAAACTAATGGAATTTTGCAGGGGTCCAGGTGATCAAGATCAAGTTATCATAACCACAAGGGAGTGATTTATGGCCTTAAGACAAGTGATCATGCTACATTCAAGAATCCAGAGTTATCATTTTACAACATGTATCATTAATAATAACCCAATCGATCATGTTATGATCCGAGTGATCATTTCATGACCCCAAGTGAACATTTTTTATGTCCCCAGTGATCAATCATGATCCTAAGTGATCATATCATGACCCCCAGTGATCATTTATGACCCAAGTGATCATTTCATGTCCCAAGTAATCCATTTATGTCCCCAAGTGACTCTTTTATGTCCCCAAGTATTCGTTTCATGACCCCAAGTGATCATTTATTGAACTGATTGGTCATTTTATATCATTTAACAACACCAAATGATCATTTCATGACCCCAGTGACCAGTTCATGACCTTAAGTGACTTTAAAAAAATGACCCGATGTGATCATATAGTTAATTTGCTAACAAAATGTCATGTTAATCAATGAAATCAGAATTTGCGTGTAATTCCAAAACCCTCTGAATGAGTCGTGAGTCATGTCATACAGATCAACAGAATTAAAAGTCAATATACGGTCAAAACACAGCAAAACAAGGATCTTAAGCAAAGATAGATTTCTCACTTCAAAATTTAGATAGTCTTCACACACAATACCAGTTGTCATTATTGAATCTGTATGTTTGATAAGGCAAAATACATTAATCCCTTTATAAGTGTACTCAACAACAATTAGCGGCTTCAGATCTTGTAAACTATGGGTCATCTCTGAATTTACATCAACATGTTGATTTTAAAGATATTTTTTCGGTGAGCCGATGCATGTCTAGCAGTAACGTTCAGAATTTGTAAACAATGGTAGGGGACTGGAGGTAAATATATACAAAACGCATTGTTTTAATGATATCAAAACTTCACACAACTTATGACAAAGACCTGTAAACAAGTGCACTCATATGTAGTACGGTACGAGAGTGGAACTTCTTTGAAAACACAAAGGGAAAAATAACACTCACCTAGGGCATTTGGTTTGTAACACACAATTATCAATATTTAACAAAAACGCATTCAAAGTCTGTCAAAGTTCAATCTTTCAAAACTATTGTCTTATAAATTTATGTACATGTCAATCCTGTTATTACATCCTCTGTTTCACCGCTGTCGCCATTTTCACCGTATAGTTTTAGTTTTGTTCATATTGTTAATGTTATCATTCCTACATGTACAATAGCTCCAATCAGACGATACACAGAATTGTTTTTCCACGCGCTATTGTCATTTTTCAACGCGTTTTATCCTCCATGAAAAGAAAGAAAGACAGTTTCCGTAATGTAGCAAATTGATCTATCGATAATTCCAGGTAATTTTCATCAAAACAGTTTGTAATCACACTCTCACCATATAACATCGCTATATACAGGGTTAGTCTAAAACAGTAGATAATGTTCGGAAACTTTCTATTCTGGCACTTTAATGAGTCATTATGTCGCTTTGTCCGTTTTAGCATCAATGTTTAAATGAACTTACACACAAAATGTTGAGGCAAAGAATGGAGTCATCATTGAACAAAAAGCGAAGACGAAAACAAATATAATCTGTACAAAAACGGCCATGAACGCTGGTATTGCATACTTCACATCTGGTGCGAGAGATGGAAGTCCTTCTGTCCGATACTGTTGTCTGTGGAAATGCTCTTCATAATCATGATGCGGGTGCGGGTTGCAATATGTTGCCTGCATAGCACTCTCCTTTGCTATTGCAGCCGACAGCGCCTGGTCAATATTGCTAGGTTGCTGGCACAATACATGTTCCTTTATGGACGGTAATAAGCCTTGCACCATTACCTGTAAATGTTCTCCATTCGGCACATCTAGGAGCATACATAACCTGGCGACAGTCTGTGCATACGATTGCACGCTTTCGCCCATCTTCTGGCGCGTTGATTTTAGTTCTTGGCGTTTGAGAAACCGTTGTCCATGTGAAAGCGAAAATTTGGCACGTAAGGCAGCCGATAAATCTTCACAGGTATCAAAGTGAACGCCCTGCGTTCTTAGCCATGTTGATGCATAATGTGTCAACAGGGTCTTTAAACACGCCAATTTCCTCCTATCATTGTATAGCGAAAATTCCGCATAGCGCTCAAATTGGTCCAACCAAGTGTCAATATCTTGTTCCGGCGTCCCTTTGAATTTTAGTGGACGCAAGGATTCTCGTCCACCACTGCTTGTCATCTCGCTCGTCTTCTTGATAACCTCCGATATTTCTCTTAAAACTTCAAAACCTTCCATCATGTCAATAGTTGTAGATCACGGTCCGCATTAAATGTCATGTAACCGCACTGGTACTGGTAGACATTGTTCCATCAAGTTTTAAGTCTTACTTTGTCCTTCTAAAACACTTCCAGCTCATTGGTGCCATGTTGAAAAGTAACAACATGAAGCCGCGGTTAAAGTTTTGGATTCTCCACCATTGTTGAGAGAGGCTTTGATGAACTCTAATGTTAAGAAACACACTACTCGCTTGGCTAATTAACTATAATATCTCTTTATTTAACTGCTCTTCTTGTCGACACATCCACACTTCTCAATCATATATACAACTCTGCTGGGTTAGAAGTTGACAAGGCCCAAGCTATAGAAAATGAGTAGGCCTATTATGGGATAGCCCATACAAACACATATCAAATACAGACAATGCCTACTGAGCATGCTCCGAGAGCTGACCATTGTAAGTGACTTAGGAGGAAATGTTGCATTATGGGAGATCAGACCTTTTTATAAACCTACTGTACAAACATTATGACATCTGCACTGTTAGGCAATAACAACTTTGACAGGATACATAAAACAAACATGATTAACAACTACAAATATGAGAGCACAGATTTGATCACAGACAGGAAGGCACCACTCTGGGTATACATAATTACATGCATAAATTACATTCATCTCAATGTCACTGATCTCATCCAGGGTGGCCCAATTCCGTAACAGAGTAATGACCCAAAACGATAATTTAATGATCCAACAGGATATCATTTAACGACCCCAACTGATCATTTCATGACCCCAAGTGATCATTCCATGTCCCCAAATGATCATTTTACGACCCCAGGTGATCATTTCATGACCCTCATCATCATCATTGGTCGTCCGTGAACGAAATGGAGGAAGCATTCGCAACATACTGGGCCCGGACTTTCCTGTCGTTCATGAGTTGGCGGATCTCTGGTGGATCTAAACCCATATCTTTCTTGACGGTATCAGGATACTGGAAGGGTCTTCTGGCGCCTCTGTTAGCTTTCCCACCAGGAGGAGTCCAGAATTGTTGGTTGTTCGCATGCAGTTGCCAGCGAAACATAAATGGTGCTGTCTGACTATTATGTTATAAGCATGATAAGGGGATATCGCCATATACCAGGCTGTTTGGGATGTGATCCCTCCAACTGACGTTAAATATTCATGTAACAGTTGAGTATAGCATCCGTTGATTCGGTCTTCAATTTTCCTGAAGATGGTCCATGTTTCAGAGCCGTACAACATAATGCTTTCTGCACAGGCTTTGAAAAATGTGATTTTGTTGTACTCTTGAGATCTGACTTCCAGATCTTCTGCAGTTTAATGCAGGCAACCCATGTTTGTGCTTTCCTGTATTTGAATTCCTAAGATGTGTCTAGAACATAGGCCCATGAGTATTTGAAATTGGAGACGTTTTCCAGCTCTACTCCTTTGATGGTCTTTACACTGGCTGATAGGGATAGGAATAATGGCACTCACTGACCACTGATGACTAGGCATTTTATGGTGAATCAGTGCTGTAGCAGATTTCCAATAGGTGAGATCGGAATTGCTTTCACTTCACAAGAAGAATGTTGTCTAGTCTAATATGGCCCCTCCTACAGTAGTTTAGCTTGATTGAGAGCAGACGCCAGTTCATCTAAGGCGAATTCATTGGCATTGATTGGGAGAGTGCCTTCCTCTACTGGTGTAATGTCAAAAAACAGTGTCTGGAACAGATGGTGGTTTCCAAGAAGGTTTTGAAAGTGGTGCAGCCAGGTTGTGATCCTCTCAGCTGGTGGGCCTGCTAACATTGCTGGTTTTCTTACTTTCCTCCCAGTAATTTTATTGATGACTCTCCATGCTTCCGTGTGTTTGTTGGAATGGGATACAAGCTACATTTGGGAGATCTTCTCATTTAGCAAGTTTTCCTCTTCTGAGAGATGCTTTCTTGAGCTCGTGACGGGGTTGAATAGTAGCATCGCCCTGATCAATTGCATTTTGAAGTCTACTCCTTGCCGCTCATGAACCTAAGTGACTTTAAAATGACCGGATGTGATCATAGTTAATTTATTGACCCGAACAAACCATTAAATAAACTGAAGCGATTATGTTTACGTCAAACAATGACCAAAAGTAATCAATAAATGACCTCAAGTGGTAGTTTAATGCCCCGAAGTGGTCCAAGTGATCATTCAATTACCCCCAAACAATCATTTCACGATCCCAAGTGATCATTTCATGACCCCAAAGGGATCAGTTCATGACCCCTAGTGACTTTAAAATGTCCTGATGTGATCATAGATATGATCATGTTGACGTCAAACAATGACCAAAGGGATCCATTTATTGAACTGATTGCCATTTAATAACACCAGGATATCATTTAACGACCCCAAATCATCATTTCATGACCCCAAGAGACCATTTCATGACCCCAAGAGACCATTTTATGACCCCAAGAGACCATTTCATGACCTCAAGAGACCATTTCATGACCACAAGTGACCATTCCATGACCCAAAGTGACTTTAACATGTGATCATTAATTTACTGAAGTGATCGTGTTGACGCCAAACAATGACCAAAAGTTATCAATAAATGACCCAAGTGTTAGTTTAAAATGCCCTTAATTGGTAGAATAATGACTCTTTATTGGTGTGACCCAAATGGTGTTTTAATAATCATAGGATATAATTTAACGACCCCAAGCAATCATTTCAAGACCCAAGTGATAAGATCCCAAGTGGTCATGTAACAATCCAGGTATTCCTTTAATTTCCCTATGTATATACATGTAAATATAACATGACTTAAAGAATGATCTAAGCGATTATTTAATCACTGGAGTGACCCGAAAGGTCAATTAATAACCCCAGGGGATCATTTAATGACGCCAAGCACTTATAAAACTCGCCCATTGCTTGTGTGTTGGATTTCGATCACGAGCATGAGCATGCGCAGATGCGATTTTTGTGTAAGTGGTCTGTGATTTTGTCAATATTATATTTTTACTGTGATTTGTCGATCTGCATTTAATGCCAAAAAGAAACAACGCCCCCGGCTGGCCTCGAACCACCAACCTTTCGGCTAACAGCCGAACGCGCTAACCAATTGCGCCACGGAGGCGGTTATTTACTAGGTTGTTTTGGTTTGTCATGTTCACCCGTACACCCCCTTGCAAAGCCGGGCATCGTTTTTTCTCAAATGTTGCCTGCATATTGTAGTTGCTGTCTACTTAAATACATGTGCTGTCTGTTGAACTTGGAACCAACGTTTAATTTTAACTGTCTATTTTCAATAAAAAAATACTCCAATACGGGAAAAAATTCACAAAAGCTCACAGACAACAAATAAGCACATCATTTTACTCGACCTAGAATTTCAATCAACGGATTTCAATCATCTGGAAAACCCGATGATGCGAGTGACGTCATTTAATGAGCGGCGCCCTTCATGAATTAGCTCATTAGCATAATTTATGTCCGTGAAATGTATAATACAGTTTGATAAGTGCCAAGTGACTATTCATTGATCCAATGTGATATGACTCAAAGAAACCATTTAATGATCCAACGTGATAGTGTGATGAATCCAGGTGATCATTTAATGACCCCAAGTGATAGTGTTATGACTTCAGGCAATCATTTAATGATCCAAATGGTCAATGAAATCAATGACCGCTAGCCATTATTTAATAACAAAAGGGATAATTTAATAACCCAATTGATAGGGTAATGTCACGAAGCAACCATTTAATGGCCCGAAAAGCAATCATTTAATGACCCAAGCAGTCATTTTATAATCTCAGGTGATCATTTAAAGACTACAAAGGACATATGTATTGACCCCATGATTACATATATTGTAATTACCCTAAGTGTTCATTTAATTCAACCGATAGCGTAATAACTCAAATCAATCCTTTAATCATATTAATAACCCAAGGTGATCATTTAATGACCACAGGTACTATTTATCAACCTCAAATATTATATTGACCCAAAAAAACGGTCAGTTAGTAGACAAACCTTTTCGTTTGATACGAGGGTCAGTCAGTAATTAATGAAAGTGATCATGGTATGGAATGCATGGGTGATTCTATTGAGGGATAATGTAATCAATACAAAGTATGAACCTTTTGTCTTTCAAACAATACACTTTTGGATTTCTAAGTATCAACTATGACGTCATAGCATTAGAGTAAACTAAGTACACTTGGGACACTGCCTGAAATTGGTCAATATTTGGCTGGTAATAATAAGTTGAAATATGGGTTGTTTGAAACATTTGCGTGTATCTCAGCAATGCAAGCATAGAAACAGATAACAATTGGTGCATAGTTAGAACACACAATAATCTCTATTTCACACTTTATTTTAGATCCGAATTCCTTAATACAAACAAGAAGGGACAATCTCAAATACGCTTTTATTAAGCAAAATCCGCAACAATAAACCTTAGAAAACAACAAAGGATAAAGAACAATGGAGGGATTATAATTGAGTAAATTGTTGTGGGATGTAAAGCAATAATAGTGGGCATTTCAAAAGGAGCTGATCATAACATTTCCTCAAACGATTGAAGTTATGTGACGGTTATTTTAACAGTACACATCTAGTAGCTCCAACGATAGCAGTAAACAATAGAGGTTGTGGCAGCCATCTTTGATTGATATATTCATGTATATCTTCATTTTGACTAGCACAATAATTATACACATTGATAAATGCATTTGTCAATATTTCTGATTAGAATTTGAAGGCACAGTAAGCTTTTTATCTGGTAAATTTCACGATTTTAGCCATTTTTGGCCCAGTTCAAAATTAATCGCCGTCTGCGCATGCGCATATTTTCTGTAAATTTCATGTGAATAAGTTCAGATAATTAGTTAACTATCCTATGGAATCTCCCTAATGGGTTTATTGCTTGTTTTTTCCCTAAATTGTTTGATTTTCCGCAATACTAGTGCTTTACTGACTGGGCATTTTTCAATGAAAATGGGCTATTTGAAATACTGATATTTGTATACCTTTTATTCAATTGCTTCTCCTTACTTTTTTTTCTTATACTACACATTTCAAATTACACAAGTTATTGTCTTTTGTATCATAATTATGCGAAAGAAATTGGAATTTACCTGCTTCTGATATCATGTTATACAATCTTCTTACCACGTGTTTCATTTAAACAATTCAAATTTCCCGCCAAATAATTGATTTAGCAGTGTCCAAAGTGTACTAATTTTAAGCTAATGCTATAACGTCATAGTTCATACTTCAAAATCCAAAAGTGTATTGTTTGAAAGACAAAGGTTCATACTTTGTATTGATCACACTAACACTCAATAGAATCGCTCATGCATTCCATACCATGATCACTTTCATTACCTAATGACTGACCCTTGTTAAAATATTAAATACTGAACAATCAAATAAATATTAGAAGCAAACCACTTCAAAAACCATGTCCTGGTAAAATTAGTAAAAACATGAATTCTGGTTGCCATGGTAACCACAATAAGAATAGAAGACCATTATATCACAATTTCTGAACACTATACAATATTTACCAAAATAGAAAGAACACAGGAACATGCAGTTTAAATAATTATGCTCACAAATATTGATTTAAGGGGGACTTAAGGAAGTTTTTTTGTTGAATTTTGTTAGTGCTGTAATTATTGAACTATGACTCAAATATATATAAAAGTATATTTTTTGGAAAGGAAATGGATCAGAGAATCCAAATTTGGCATCAATTGTGACCAAAATTGTTGATTTCTTTGAGAAAATCACAAACAAATCACTTTTTGGACCCAATTTGTTTTGAACAAAGCTAACAATTATAATTTTGAGTTAAAAATGCCCAAATCACTTGATGATGATGTAAAATCACTAATGAAGGGAAGATTTCTTTTTTTAACCGATGTAAAATCACTAATGAAGGGAAGATTTCTTTTTTTAACCTAATCCAATTTTGTTCGCGTTTTTCGCGTGTCCCTTCATTAGTGACTTTACATCATCATCAAGTGATTTGGCGATTTTTTACTCAAAATTATTTTTGTTAGATTTGTTCAAAAAAAATTGGGTCAAAAAGTGAATTTTGTGATTTTCTCAACAAATCAAATAAAAAAGTCCCCCTTAAATGATGTGTGTAATTTCTCAAAACCTTGTTTTTCGTTTTGCCGTTGCCACGGAAACTGGTCAAATACTCATAGATTCTCCAAAGCTTAATGCCCCATGTAAACTGGTACTAATCCCGAGAGGTGTAGCTTTCATATGATGTGTCATTTGTGCTTTTTCATGATAAGGTACCTAAAATGAGACTTCCAGTTCACCAGAATGACAGAATAGTATATAAGTGCTTATTTCTCAAGATTTCGATGAAATAACAACCAACTTTATATGGCCTGCTTTACAATTTCTACATTTATTACATGATTATTTTGTCTGGTATTGATAAAATTGACTAATTTTAAGTTTCACATGATAGCACATCTACAAATAAGCATTTCATATTTTTCTTTGATTTTTTTTTTTTAATTGGCCTTTTTTGATAAAAATTAGGGTAAAATCATTAAAAAAAGTGCCAATTTTGGTCACATTTGAATATTCTAGATGAAAACCATTTTAATTATTTAGTTAATAATAATAAAAGTCCAAATATTTTATTCTGATTTATGTAAAATGATTAAATCATCATAAAACAAGAACAATTCGGTTGTATTGACTAAAATTGGAATTTTGGTTGCCATGGTAACAAAAATAAATAACAAAAGATCATATGCTTGCAATTTTTAGAACAGTTAAATAACTATTAGTAATATATGTAGAGGAAAATTTGATCTGAAATAGTAAATGGTAACTAAAATTGATTTGAAATTTGTTCTTGATTTTCCCAAACATTGTTATTAAATTTGTAAGGTTACCATGGAAACGACCCTAAAACGGAGGCATTCCCCCACATATGACCTGTGCATAGCCCAGAGTAAGATTTTTGACAGTTGTAGCTTTAATTTGATGTGCTATTTGCACTGTTTTTTCTATGGTAAGGTACTTCTAAGGCAATTTGAACATGAGCCATTACAATTTTTGGTCGAGATTTTTACACATTGGCGTTACCCTGTAGAAAAGCTTATATCATGAGATATAAACAAACTAAAAACCAAATTCCTGTTGTAAGACATACAAATTTGAAACCAAATTTCTGTAATATTTTCTTTGCCTGTGATTCGATTGGCGTAATTTGATGTTTACTAGATGAACAACAGTAAATTGAGCATTTCATATTTTTTTGATGAAAAATTGGGAAATTGGCATTTTTGTTTAAAAATGTGTAAAATCGTGGAAAAAGGGCTATTTTGGTAAAAAAAATGTATTTTATAGCAAAAAAACATTTGCTTTCGGTGATTAGTAACACTAAAAGATAAAAGACCAAAAACAATCAGAAATATAATAAACGACCAAATTTGAAAATCTTAAATTTCAATTAAAAATAACCAAAAAAAGGTTTTTGGTTGCCATGGTAACAAAAATAATAATCAAAAGAACATTTATTTATCATTTTCAGAAAAGGTTAATACTCATAAGTTAAGATCATGAAGGAAAAGGTATTTTGTATGGTTTTATATTGATAAAAAATGATTTTAGAAATGTACGCGATTTTTTTAAATGCTATTAATTTATTTGATGGTTGCCATGGAACGGCCCAAATACTCATAGATGCACCCCCTATATCAACAAATGCATCCTTATAGTGAGATTCCTGAGGGTTGTAGCTTTAATTTGATATATAATTCATGCTGTTTATTTTTATGGTCAGGTTCCAAAAATATATTGGCCAAATTTTCCTCTACTATAAGCCTTTGAGCGGGAGGGACTATATCGAATGACTAGTATTTCTTGTTTTGATGCGAAACAGATGTGAGTGAAATGTTGCATTAAATACGGTATGCTGTGTCCTTCTAACCTCACGACTGGGGTATGAATTGATGGCAGGTTGAATTGCAAAAATTACACGACATTTTGCAGTCATTCTAATCTTCTCTGTGTAAAAAATAAGAGCAGATGCGACCAATTTTACACAAGGGATATGATAAGTATCATCATGTTTCAATTACCTGGTGGTGGTAGTGCTGTTGTGACGTCCAGCTCATTGTAGGCGGGTCCTTCAGCGTGACACGACATTATCACAAAACACACAATAAATAATAATTTTGATAAAAATGAGAACTCCATTCTGTAAAATAAAATAAAAAATCAGAAAACATTATTATAAACGTATTTATGAAACCTTCTCTTAATAGTCTTAATAGTTCACTTTTATATGTGAAAAATATAGTGAGAGGAATCATTTAGTATAGAGAATAAACGAAACACCAATACAAATCTATACCGGAATTAAGTTTTGTTTTCAGTTCTGTATGATATATTTTTTTATTGAATAGGCCTATTATCAGAAGTTGTAAACCATTATACACCAACAATCTGGTTAATGACAGGCCGATATGAATTATTTGGTCTATCTATGGATTAATGTCGATTACAAAAAATGTCCTTTAAAAGCAATTTGTATTTAAATTCGATTATTAAGGGAAGAAAAAAAAGAGTTGACTTGCCCTTTCCGACCGACCCGAATTTTCGGAAATCTAGGGTCGATATTTTTTTTTATTTAAAAAAAAAAGAAGAGAAAAAAAGAGAAAGAAGCACATAACAATATAGAAAGATGAAAACGTGTTTTTGAGTAGCATCTGCTTATTTAAAAAAAATTAAAAATCAACAACAAAAAATCAAAAAAAAATCTTTAAAACGTGTTTTTGTGCAGTAAATTTTCACAAATTTTCAAAACAAAAAACCCCACAAAAACCACACAAAAATCCGACCGTCCGACCCTGAATTTGACCCTGAAAGGACAAGTCAACTTTTTTTGTTGGCCTTATTAATGTAATGCTTTCTCTAGTCAGTATACAGGACTTACAGGTGTGAACGAACTTCCTCATTTTGTATACAATTTTTACAACACCTAAACGAAATTGTCTATACTATTAAATTAAACTATACATAAAGGACTAAAAGGTCAGCTATCTATTCAACTGTTGGAATGTTGGTGTAAAGGTGTGTACAAAATTAGTGAACCTTGCTTGAACAAAAATATTAATATTAAGTTCATGATCATTAAGCCGAGACACACAACAAGCGCCAAATTGCACACGCACGGTATCCGTGAAACTTTGAATTAAAATACCAAATAACCTATAGGCTATTATTATATAAATGCCGTAAAAATAGGTAATGATACTTTCGTTATACATTCAAAACAAAGTTATCAACATATAGACCCATTTCCGGTAGAGCACATGTCGTGCGGTTTGTGAATATCTGAGTTGGGAAAGGCGCGCGCCAGGATGGAGGAAGTCGAAAGGAAAGTAAATTTTGACTACTAAACATGTGAACAAAATAAATAGTGTCATACTTCAGTACTTAAAATCTGAATACCAAATGTCAACCTCATACCTTATATATATGCCTACCTTTAACCCCACGCGGGAAGGCCATATATTCCATATAAAAACTAAAAATGGGCCGAATAAACCCTGCTACATATATACATGGATTGATCAATACAAATGGGAAATAGACTCACAACATTATAATCCCACCGGCGCGGCGGCCCCATCCCCACACCCGCCCCGCCGCCGGCCCCACACTATGGGTCCACTACGACTTAAATTTATGCACCTGTTCATTGGCTATAGGCTTTTGTGCACCTGTGTGGAGGAAAGGTCTTTGTCTAATAAAGGCATGAAGGGGTATGGAGTTAGAGGGGTACGTTTCCTTAGCTATTTTGTATTACGATACAAAATAATACAAACTTAAAATGTTTTTATAAAGCCAGTTTTATAGATAAAAAGTCACTCAACAAATTCATAGAATAGTCAAATGCAATATAAAAATATCATTAGGCCTAATAAATAAAGGTAGGCCCTATACATTTCAAAATGGAAGCGCGTGTCTCTAAGTTACGATCTTCATTCGTCTATAATGTCACGAGATCATTTTGTTATAATGATTGTAGAACAAGCATTGATCATTAAAGGTAGATGACCCGATCACATTTTCGTAACACAGAATTTTTCAAACATACGGAGATTTTCATATCATATGAAAGCTTATATTTTTCTCATCATCATACTGAAATTTGACGGCCTAAATCGGTATAATTACGGAGAAATCGATGAAATAACGTCGAATTACCGCGAATGGTGGTAACCACCGATATAGTTTGTGTACTACTCAATGGGTACAGTTCACAGCATCTTGTGCGTCTAAAATAAGAACCATTAGAGCTATGCAACTCAAACTTTGGAACACGACTTTTTTGAGGATGAACTTTCATGTAGAATAGAAAACTTCAAGGTGAAAATCGGAAATGTGATCGGGTCATCTACCTTTAAACTAGTCTAAAACCAAGTACTGGAAACCCATATACGTTAGTGTTTATTTTTTGAGGATGGGAACAGATAGTGAAACATGCAAAATGACCTATGATGAATAGTACCAACCGATGACAAATTTAGTATTAAGTATGATTTGTTGTCACAAATCTAAACCTACCCCTTAAAACATATGCCGCATGCGTTTACACCATACGACTACATGCTTGTTTCTATTTACGCCTGAATGCTATAATCACAAACAGTGATCCACATTTTATTCAGTAACATATGTGACTAGAAAAATAAATATTAAAGGAAGGGTCCCGCAAGCACAACATTGAGCATTATTTGTTAGAAAAATAATTATCGAGCCGAAATTACGTAATTATATAGAACAAAACACCATACTAGTCACACAAATGAATAAAAACTGCCATCACTCAACATGCAATTTTTAAAATTCGCGGCGATCAAAAGTCCCGGTGTCGATGACGTCACGGGTATCGGTGCTAAAATTTGCGCATGTGCATTGTATAACTATGACATCATCGACACTGGGACTTTCGATCGCCGCGAATTTTAAAAAGTGCATGTTGAGAGATTGCGGTTTTTATTTGTTTTTGTCATAAGTGTGGTGTTTTGTTCTATATAATTACAAAAGTTGGGCTTGATAGTTATTTTTCTAACATATAATGCACACTTTTATGCTTGCGGGACACTTCCTTTAAGTAGAATAGCATCCGTATTACTTACCTTTTAAATAGTATATTCCGTTTGTTGAAAGAAAAAAAAAGTAATATTTATAAGTTTCCGCCTTTATTTCATGATACCATGCCGCCGGGTGCTATACGTCAGCATTTCTCAGTCATGATCACGGACAGTCTATGCTGCATCAATGGTGGAATAGTAGTAAATCGAGCCAAGCCCATTACCGCCAAATAAGGTTCGCTGCATATATAGCGGATGTGAATGCACGGTTGAATAAACACATATATAATATTGATCAGCACAATATTAAAAATTAATACCTTTGACCTTCACCTATTCGATAAGATAATACGTTTATTATTTACAATGTGTGCTTCCCTATACATATCTCTACCGTTGCTACGTTATTGCTACGCGCCGCGTATACGATGGGCACGCCATGGCGATGGCCGGCGCACCGCACGCGTAATCGGGATTGTCGGCGCGCGAGTAATCAGGCGATTGCACGCGCACGCCTAATCGGGCGATACCGGAGGCGCGAGTAATCAGGCGATTGCACGCGTACGCGTAATCGGGCGATACCGGAACACGCGTGAGACGGTGTGTTAGCTTACAAAGATCATGAATGATGCGAGTCATTGTAAAATGGATGAGACTCACACCAGATAATAGAAACAGGTGTTGGAAACAATTGATGATGTGAGATGTGGATACTTTCTTTTTGTGCAGTGTTTGTATGAAAGACCCACTATAGAATATGGGAAACATGGCCGAAATTTAAGGGGGTGGGCATCCGCGAAGGGGGTCGTGAAATCTAGGGGTTACAACCCCGACCCCCGCCCCCTTTCGTCGCCTCACTAATTGATACTCTACTATAAAATTCAAATCCTAGACCTACATAATATGAATACTTGAGGAAGGCCACGGGGCTCACGGGGTACCTGAATAGTGTATGGAATATTAAGGGTACCTGTGATAACTTAAAGGTGTATATCTTTGGTACCATGTTTTCTTACTGACGTCTGTATTTTGTTCTCAATTAGATATTGTCTCTTGGACAACTTTATTGAGTATATTCATATATAGATGTAGAAAGATTACGCTCTGTTGACTAACTGCCACACTTTCTTCTAGCGGGCGCATCCGCGCTTCCCTTAGGCCTACTTGATAATCTAAATACGGGCATATTGGATATCTGGGGTAGGTACAATATTTTAGGGTGAATGTGGGGTACACTGTAAAAACAGTGTTTAGAAACGTGGTGCAAGATGGTGTTTAGATTGCTCATGTTTAGAAATTAAACACCGTGTGGTTAGATATTTGACATGCATATTTAGGGATCTGACATGTAAGTGTTTAGAAATTTGACATGTTTACAAACATGGTGCAAAATGGTGTTAAGAAAAGCGTTTAATCTCTAAACACTGTTTTTACAGTGTACACTGCAAAAACACCGGTGTTAAAAATAACACCATTGGTGTTGTGAGAGGTCCACACCACAAAAAAATTAACACCGGTGTACCGGTGTTAAATTGTTGGTGTTATATCAACACCATGTAGTGTCATTTTAACAACTGCAAGTGTGAAAAATAACACTGTAAGTGTTAATGTAACACTGTAAGTGTTAATGTAACACCAAGATAGTGTTAAAATAACACTAATTGGTGTGGACCTCTCAGAACACCGAACGGTGTTATTTTTAACACCGGTGTTTTTGCAGTGTAACTACGACATTGTTTCTTCCAAATGGGATATTGAAATTGGGTTCGAGATTCAGAGATAGTCCAAAATTTCTGTGAAAAATCTTTTTCAAATGAAAAAATAATTCAGGGACTATGTCAATAATGTTAAGCCCATTTTGCTACAAATCATGCAGGAATCTAATTTAGATCATAACACATCAGCTAGCGTGGGCCCGAGCGGAGCGAGGGTACCCGCTAGTATTTCTATATTTCCTTCACTTTTTTTAAGTTTGTAAATTGAAAACGCAATATAATTAATAAAGAAAAAATATGAATTAGCCACAAAAATTAATTAAAATAATAAACCGACTAGTAATAGTATATTACATGATCCGTGAATATACAATTGTGAAAGGCAACCCATCCTGAATTGTGCATGTAAATAGCAATAACAATTTATGAGTATACACACAGAAAAAAAAAAAAGTAAGTTATGTAAAAAAAATACATAACGTTAGGTGCAATACGAACTCTCGAACAAATAGGTATATTCTACCGAATTTGTAATTATGTAAAATATACCTAGCAGTTAGGTAAGTAAAATACATAAATATTAGGTAAAATAATAACATAATTTTTTATGTAGTTCTTTTACCTCACCAGTTAGGTAAGTTAAATACATGATTATTAGGTATAATTTAAAAGTTAAATACATGATTATTAGGTATAATTTAAAAATTAAATACATGAATATTAGGTATAATTTAAAAGTTAAATACATGATTATTAGGTATAATTTAAAAGTTAAATACGTGATTATTAGGTATAATTTAAAAATTAAATACATGAATATTAGGTATACATGAATATTAGGTATAATTTAAAAGTTAAATACATGATTATTAGGTATAATTTAAAAGTTAAATACGTGATTATTAGGTATAATTTAAAAATTAAATACATGAATATTAGGTATCGACGCCCCTGACCATAGTACATTGATATGCTGAATGGCTGAATGCAGTGCCGCAATCACGCAATGAGTCCCGGGAGTGCAGTGCAGTATACATGCACGGATAGCGTAACCATAGAAGCTTCCCCAGGTCCGAGCCGTATTACATTACATCATACATGCATGTGCACTTCCTTACAAATAGCCAAATATAAACAAAAAATCAAGTAATAAGACGTAGAACTCCGGTACTCACCTTTGAATGCTTCAACAAAAGACTGGAGGCCCCAAGCCTTCATTAATTCTATCCACTTGGGCTTCAGCTCTTCTGCCTCCGCCATGTCCGCCATTTTGCTCAAGTGTGATCGATCTTGCGCGCAAAATTACATCGCAAAGTGGTATTTTTGAAAGATTTGTACATTATAAGAATGTAATTCGACACTTTTACCTTTTTAATATGTAAAAAAATACACAAACTATGTAACATTTCCGCTTTGCGTTTAATTGTGTATTTTTAATATCTACATGCCAACTGGTAAACTGGTTGGACAACAATTCTACCGAAGTTGTGTAGAAACTCGTCGAAAATATACACAACATCGTTATACATATTATTTTTTTACATATCGAGGTCGCGATTTTTCTGTGTGTACCACATGTTGTATGTAAAAGATATTCTTGTTATCAAGTTAAAGGTACAGGCTGTCCCAAAATGATTTGTTATCCCATAATTTTTTGCACTTTGTCGAAAACGTGAAATCACCATGTTCAGTTTGATAAATCCGATTTTAATTATCTTAAATTATATGCCAAATATAATTAAAAACAACGGGCTTAATCAAATTAAAGGTATATTATGTGATCTTTCCATGGAACGCCCTGAACATCGAGAGAAAAATTGAAAGCAGATTTTCTTGCAGATTTACATTTCTGATCATAAATCGTACATACATTCCAAGTTACAGGGCGATACGATTCTTAATTACTTCAAAATCATGGTTTTAGAGTGAAAATAAACTGTCGGATATCCGGCAACTTATTTTATTCTAGTCTAAATTCACTCTAACCATGATTTTGAGGTAATTAGGAATCGTATCGCTCTGTACGATTTATGATCAGAAATGTAAATCTGCAAGAAATCTACTTTCTAGAAAAGATCACATAATATGCCTTTAATGAACTTTGGGCAATGATGGGTACTAATCATTTTGGGACAGCCTGTAGTACATCTGGGATGGAAAAAACGTGAGTTGCCAAGTATTTCTATGTTAATGACGCTCGTAATGCTATTGCATTTTACTATAAGCTACCATAGTCCATAGTATCTCAGATCCCTAGTTGGTGTCCAATATAGAGAATATTTTAATATTAAAATTCGTCAAAAATGTAGTCTTATTTGACAAATTAAACACTTGTCATGGAAGGTTACGAAATATTTTGTAATTCTAAACAATTATTTTTTAATGATAAATGACCAAGCAGTATTTTTAATTAATTTTCAACATAGCAAATATTTCTTAGCGATTCATAAATATTTGACTTTCATTTCAATGACAAATGAATGAATGACAAATTAAATGAAAAATTCAAAGAATAATTTGTAATCAATAATTAGTTATTTAATATGAATGACAAATTAAATCGCAATTAAATGACTAATTTAATTTGTCATTTAATATGTAATTTCAATTGGCATTCATTAATTTGTCATTAAAAGTTAGATATATTTCAGTCAAGGAAATGTTTGTTACGATAAAAATTAACTACAAACACTCTAAATTGTTCGTTTAGCATCACAAATAAATGTGCACCATTACAGAATAATTCTTGAATCAGAAACCTGGCATAGGCCTACATTTCTTATGACACGTTTTTAATTTGTCAAATAAGACCACATTTTTGACGAATTAACATTCTCTGTGAAGATGATCTTGTTAAAATGGTCTACAAGCAGTGGCGTAGCTCAGGGGGGGGGGGGGGGGGGGGCAGTTTCCCCCCTGACAGAATTGTTTGTGCCCCCGCCCCCATTTGTGCCCCCGCCCCCCTCGCCTAATATAGTACTTATATGCGTGATAAACATTTAAAAATGACAATTTTTTGCTCTCTTTTTTTATAAATAAAAGAAAATTTTATAGAGAAAACTTATTAAATCCTGGTGGATTGGCTATTAGTTGATTGTGCTGTTTTTTTGGACTTACGTGAAATTCACGAGGTGAGTGACTCGACTGCGAAAAAAATTGGGGCAACCCGTTTTACGAAAATTTCAAAAATCTTTCCCCCTCCTGAAAAAAAATCCTAGCTACGCCACTGTCTACAATTAAGGCTATCATAGCAGACTCTTGCATGGTATAATGGTTGGCAATATTGGCATAGGGATGATATGAAGAAAGCAGAACTGCATGGTTGATGATACAATTCCCCAAAATGCTACTGAAGATAGCAAATTTGCATGATTGATAAAATGGCATACGATCGGACGCTATCTTCCGAAGATAACAGAATTTATATACATGATTTGGTATAACAATGCCATCTGAATTCTATCTGAAGAAAGCAAATTTGCATATAGCATATAAAATGCTATCTACTGAAGATAGCAGAATTGTAAAAAGTGATACAATGCTGCCGTCCGTCTATACTGGCGATGGTCGATAAAATATGATCGATAAAATGAAATACAATGCTTTGTACTGAAGATCCGATATTGAAATTTCACTCTATTAGATTGAATATTTTCAATCTTTTAAGATCCTTCCCTCAGGCACAATCTTTAAGATTGACTTTTCAATCTTTTGATAAAGGAGAGTATAGGCTACTGAAGATAGCAAAATTACGAACCAGAGAATTATTGATTCAATGGTCTATTGCAGAAGATATAGTGATCTAAAATGTATTATCTTAAGATACCAGAATTTTGCAGTAATTCTTCGGGTAATTTGTAGGCGTAGGCCTATGGCTTTTATTTGCACTCTAGTACATGTAGGCCTACTATAGTATCCCTAGGCCTCGACGAGACATGCACCCCTCACAACGAGCCCCGTGTTTACCTGGATAAACGAACGATGATTTCACACTACCATTTCCCATATTATCTTCATCAATAATCTATCAAATAATCGATAAATATGATTTTCATATTACGCCAAACTTTGGCAGACGACCAACTGATTCGCCTAGCATGCGCTAACAGTGGGAATAGATGAATGATTTAACTTATGAATGTTATACATTTTATCATGTTTTAGGCCTATATTTTTTTCTCGATTAGAACGTGATTAAATTTTGATTAAATCATAAAGTGTTAATTCAATGCCGACAACTACTTCACACTTTAGCGATTAACCCACTGAAATATGTGGAGAATTTCCCGGCCGGGAGAACAAAAGTATTCCGCATTTTTGCGCCAAACCGAAACTTCAGCATCCCAAAGTACGGTCGAATGCATGATACTCGAATGGTTTTATTTACAGAGAAACATGCATTTGCATGCGATATTACCGCATACGTTACGTACGCGAAAAACGCGACGGAAGGCCCGTGTAAAAGGGGGAAATGATGTTACGGTTGCTTCACAAAGTTGCGAAAAGTCATAAAATGGGGAAAGTGGCGATTTTCTAAGAAAATGTTCACACATTCCGAAAGTACAAAATGGGGATGTTTTTGATGCAACGGTACAAATTGTGCAACTTTGGATATTTTTAGAAAAGTCTACTTGAGGGCGTGCAACTTTGTGCAACTTGTGCAACTAACTCTAGTATATTTTTGGCAACTTTAGATAAGCATTTCCCCTGTGACATGTGACCTATTTATAGACCTATACCTAAATCTGTTTCATGCTGAAAGACTTGATCTGAACACCAATGCCAATCGGTGCGTTGTCTTCGATATACAATTGTTCATTGCAGGCTTTGTGACTCGAGAATTATAATAAATTATATAATCTTCAATTGGTAAGTTTACAAGTCCCGATGCATATTTATTAGCTCCTGACTCCTGTTACCATGGTTACGGGCCTGCGCCTCCTGCTAGGATCCATCTCACACTCCATTCGTGTTGTGGAGAAACAATGGCGGCTCCAATCTCTTAATTGTATATAAATTCTTATATTTTAATATTGAATTGAATTCCGAAAACGGACGGTTCATGTGGGGCGAAGGAATTGCCAAACCTGCTGTACCTTACATTTAGCAAGAAGACTGAGCACGTAACACCGGATGCTTCACGTCACAGTGTGGCCACGGTTGACATTTATGACATTACATACTATAGAATGTTGTTACCTTCAGGTACAACCTCCCTAAAACTGCCGTAACTTCTTTATTATTTATTAAATCTATATAAAAGTATACATTTTTTTGCAGAAAAGGGTTCAATGAATGGTTTTTTGACCCATTTTAGGTTCTGCAAAGATAACTCAAAATATTATATATATTTTGTTAAATTTTATCTAACTAGTTTTATTATATTCCTCATGCAATTCCTTTTTTTAAATTTTACTTTATTATTTTTTGAATTATCGAGTTTTTTAGCACTTTTTGGTCTATAATTCAAAAAATAATAAAGTAAAAATTAAAAAAAAAAATTCCATATAGGGAATTGCATGAGGAATATAATAAAACTAGTATGACACAATTTGGCAAAATATATTTTGAGTTATCTTTGCAGAACCTAAAATGGGTAAAAAAACATGTTTTTTATAATTTTCTCCAAAATGGTCAATTTCATGATCATATAGTTGGATTCATTGAACCCTTTCCTGCAAAATAATATATACTTTTATTAAGATTAAATGAATAATGAAGAAGTTACGGCAGTTTTACGGGGGCTATGCGAAGGTGCACATCCCCCTTAGCGAGGGGCTTACGAAAATACTGTTACAAGTTCATAGTGATATGAATTAGTCAATTCAGTCCTCTCCTGTTTTTTAATGCTATAAAGCATGCTGGATGACTGCACAAGAAATCTTCACTGAGAATAGGCGAAATCTACAATTTACGGTGTAGGTTTATGTAAGTTTGCGCCTATCAGGATCGCATAAGTCCGATCTGCATCTACATATCTTCATCTTCATCTTCGTGCATCTACATATCTTCATCTTCATCTTCATCTTCATCTTCATCTTCATCTTCATCTTCATCTTCATCTTCATCTTCATCTTCATCTTCATCTTCATCTTCATCTTCATCTTCATCTTCATCTTCATCTTCATCTTCATCTTCATCTTCATCTTCATCTTCATCTTCATCTTCTATACTTTATCTTACCGTACCTTACCCTACCCTACCGTACCGTACCGTAGCTTACCTACTTAATGTATACCTTACCTTTTAGTTTATCGTATTCATTTAGTGTTACGTATTTACCATCTTATTTATTTATTTATTTATTCAATCATTTATTTCCTTAAAGTTTTTAATATAATTGGAAAACAAAAAGCTTTAAAAAAATAAGCTTTTAAAGTGTCCAAATGTTTCCCACTTTCCCCCGATATAAATATGTTTATTTAAAAAAATTCAAAAATCTGCAAATGGCATTTTTTTTCTTGTTTTTGAGAAGAAGAATAATAAAAAAAACCCTTTTTCTTTGCAATTATTAAGAAAATGATATTGGCCTATCATACGTCATTTTTCATTTATGTATTGACATATTATTTTTTATTTATCCTGGGTTCTTTTTACCCCACAAACATTTTAACATAACCGTTTAGTTTTCGATTATAATACTGTCGAACTTTTAATGCTAACACTCTCTCATCAAAATTACTGCTCTTTCATAAAAAACCATCGAGCGTATCGAATTGACGAAGAGCATTTTATCGTAGTACGATTCACACACAACGAGAGGCCGGCTATTATTAACGACGACGCCTCTATTTTCTCGCTTGTAGGATAAATGTCTACTTTGCAACGGTCTTTGAACGTATCAACTCTAAAGTGTCTGTCGTCTGCAACGGGTCCCGGTTATAGGGCCAAAAAAAAAGAAGTTGACTTGCCCTTTCCGACTGACCCGAATTTTCGGAAATCTAGGGTCGCTATTTTGTTTTGGGGTTTTTTGGGGTTTGTTTTTTTTAAAAAGAAAGAAAAAATTAAAAATGTTGTAATTTTTTTTGAAAGAAGCCCTTAACAATTAAGAAAGATTTTTGAGTAGTATCTGCTTGTTTAAAAATCAAAAAAAAAAAAATCAAAAAAAATCAAAATCTTTAAAAGCTGTTTTTGTATAGTATCTCCCTGCTCAAATTAAAAAAAAATTAAGAAAATCCGACCGTCCGACCCAGACTCTGGCCTGAAAGGGCAAGTCAACTCTTTTTTTTTGCCTAGTGAGCGTAGAGAGGGTCCAACATGAGAAATCGGTTGTGGGCGGTGTGGGGTGGGGTTGGGGTGGGAGGGGTCGGGGTTGGTGGGGGAAGAAGTAGGCCAGACTCCCGGGGCCAGACTAGCCAAACTGTCAAATTAAGCCTCCACGGCCGTATATTATCATTCACACAAACCATATTCCCGGGCCATATTCATTTAATGTGATGCTGCAACGATTACAGGAACAGATCCATCAGTTTTGAAAAGACACCATCATTTGAGCTTCACACCCCCCCCCCCTCCCTCCCCTCCCCTCCAGGACCACACCCGGGGGGGGGGGGGGTTACTTTCGCAAAAATCGTTCATGGATGTGCCTACCGGACTTCGAAAATGTGACTTTCCCTATACCCATTTTTTGGCTAATTTCCCACCCATCAATATACCAATTTTGTAAGAAAAGCACCCAATTGTGCACAAATTGGGCGCTTTTTCCAAAAATGCCTCAAAATACACCCAATTTATGCCAATTGGGCGCTTTGGTCTGTGATGAAAACCACCCCATCGCTATACCAATTTTTGCGAAAAGGCTCCCCAAAAGGTAGGCACATATACGTATACCATATCAATGTGAGAACCCCCCTTCCCCCCCCCCCCCCCCCCCCCGGGGACCACACATCGTTTTATCATACACCTCCCTGGTTTTATTATGCTTGAAAGTTAATGATTATGTACAGCGTTCCGAGATCCTTTTGTTGTGGCAATCTCACGTACGATGCGAAAGAATTTCTCTAAGCGTAAGCCCATGTTGTAAATATCAAAGTCACACACATGCATTAAGCACGTATTGCAATACATGTTATCGCTAGGATATCAGCAGTAGACGAGGTACAGTAGACCCGCCGTGCAGCACAATAATATACAAGATAAGATAATCATCGTTTCACTATCTTCTTGCCGCGTATTAGAGAGAGAGTTTACTTATATTCAGGTGAGGAATATGTTACGCCTAAAAGAGTTATTTAGTGACGAATATAGCCTTTGGTATGATGATGAATGCGGAAATAATAATACAATATTGATTAGCTTTTCAATTTTGTGTGTCACATCACATCACATACACAATGTACATGCACATCCTAGTTAACCGTACCGTTGTTGTATGTACAGTCAGTGTAGTATGCTGATGCATCAATTAAGCTTTATATTTTGTGAAAAGGATCTAAAAATAAGTGTCCTTCTAAAATGCGGTTATCGTTAATAACAGGCCATACATCTCATGGTTTGAAATTATATTGTCATCATCTCGCTCTATTGTCATGGACTTATTTCTTATCACGCGTACGTGTCGTAGATGTATGAAATCAAACCCCCTCCACCTCAGTTGTATATTATAATGCCAAATAACCAATTCAATTCACGAATCAACTTGACAAATTTGGGTCCGAAAATGGATGTGGCCACGTGGATCTAAAAGGCATACGCCTATCAATCATTTTTTGTACCCATCAAATCTAAGTGTATAGAGTGTATAAGTGTTATACTTCCACCGAAAACAAAATAATACATTATAAATGCATCTTTTATCATGTCTGCAACATGCATGGACTGCATGCGTATAGGCGCCCATGGTATTTTGTATCGTATGCACCTTTCCTGGTACATGTATTGTTGTATGGATAAAATAGGCTGTTTTAGCCCAGGATTTTAGCATCACGATTAAACCAGAGACCATGTATATATCCATAGACCATTTTAATTTAAGCCTCGAGCAAACTGCATTCCTGCATACCATTGCAATACCTGATCAATTTATATTTTTAGGTATACCGTACATAAAACCTAAAAAATGTTTATTAGTTCACAAATCAGTTTAGCCTATGCAGGAAAGGTGAGACTTCTCACCTTTCCTGGCCTATGGTATACTTTTGAATATCAGAGTGTTTGTTTATTAGTGCAACTTATTAACATGACAAAAGATTTACGCTTACACTGCTGATCTTTATAAGTTCAAAATCAAATACACCCTGTTGGTCTCAAAAACCACAATTCATACATAATAATTCGGAGTGTGCACTATTATAGCCTAATAGTATCGCAAAATGTTAACCAAAGTCTCATTGTTGTTATACACACGGGTCAATAAATTAATGTAATTTATGCATTGCACCTTGGCATTGCACCAAAGTACAATGGATTCAAGGCTCTGTTTTCAAGTAATATTAAAGGTATATTATGTGATCTTTCCAGGGAACGCCCTCAACATCGAAAAAAAAAATAGAAAGCAGATTTTCTTGCAGATTTACATTTCTGATCATAAATCATGCATAGGGGGCCTACACAAATTACAGGGCGATACGATTCTTAATTACTTCAAAATCATGGTTTTAGAGTGAAAATAAACTGTCGGAATCCCGACAGTTTATATTTTGCACTCTAAATTCACTCTAAAACCATAATTTTGAGGTAATTAGGAATCGTATCGCTCTGTAACTTGGAATGTATGTATGATTTATGATCGGAAATGTAAATCTGCAAAAAAATCTACTTTCTAAAAAAAAATCATGAATAGAGGGCGCTCTCTGGAAAAGATCACATAATATGCCTTTAAATTGAACTGGTATTCATCCGCGGTATTCATCGTGATGAACTATAGACGTTTGATTATCCACCTTAACTCTCTAAGATTTACCATTATACAACTAACCGAATTTTCAGAAACCTTTCCCAACTTTCAGGGTCTATCTCGTGGATTACTGGACCAATACTATGCATGTTTGTACTTATGCCAATGCATATCTCGTGGTGATTCCAAATATGGTAATGAAATTCAATAATTTTGACATTTTTGAAACATTTTGTGAACATTTGGAAGTGTCGTCTGCAGACGCCTGCCGCATGGAAAGCGTTAACAAAAGGTTCATACACAGGTTATATTATGCCAATTCGTTCAAATGATCTCAAAAATCTGACAATTCACATGCCAAGTCTATCCTGTCCTTCGATCATCGTTTACATTATTATTGTAATTTTATCTAATTGCCATCATCTCTGCCAACGTTTGTGTTTGTCTCCACTTGTCCTGTCCGGTTCTGTCTTGCACAAATCATGTCCTGTCCTTTGTTTGTACCCGTCATGTTGATAGTAAACTTAAGGTATAACTATATTTATGTATTCCTGTAACACAACTATTGGGTGACCATAATTATCGAGCTCTGCTCTTTTTGGTTTTCCGCCATTGCTTTTGACTTGTTTAATATTATGTGATGTTGGTAAAATAAACTGAAACTGAAACTGAAACTGTTATGAAACGATTTTAAGTTTAAGTTATGGCAGAGATATTCTCTCTTTCAAATATTTGACACGAGTTACAGATTGTGCATTTAACTGGCATAATAAAACAGTTGATCAGTAACATGTTTTTGTAATAGATGCTAGCGTACAAATCTGGATTAACCAGGTCCAGGATCCAACAAATTGGAAAGAGATATCTATTGTTGCATGTGCTTAAAGTACAATTTTAACTTTGATCATGTGGTAAAAAGGGTTTTAAAAATAGAGCTCCAATTACTATTAAAGGGACATTAAGTGGTGTTGAAAATTTTAAATGTTTAAAAAATTACTTCAGAATTCAAGATGAACATTAAAAATTGCCATTATTGTTGTTTCTACTAACAAAAACACAGCAAAACTTGATTAAAACAATATCATCGCTATTTATTGAAAATTGCCCTCTATGCAAATATGGTTCGCGTTATGTATCACGCGTACTGCAGGGGGATACTGTCGGACGTAAAATGCTCGTCGCGGCTGTACGAGCATTTTTGAATCGACGTTTTCTTGTACAAAGAGGGCTGATTTTTCTTAATCCGTGTAAGTTCATACATGTAATACAATTATAAAAATATACTAATCCCAGTTTTTATCATAATTGAGGGCGCAGCCTCCAACACATCTCTTAGTGCCCCTTTAATAAGTAGTAGCCATTATTGCACTTATTATCGAAATAGCTTACCGACAGTTAGGTATGAAGTCAATTTGTTTAGCTGTGATATGCTCGACCAAACATTGAAATATGACATGTTATAGCAAAAAGGAAACGATACACACCACATTTCAACATACCCCTCCCTGTTCCTCCTGTTTGCAACCACTAGCCCCGATCTCCCCTATCACCAATGTCGATTTTTAAACTTGTTATTTCATTTGTATTTTCTCTTTGGTTTTATTTACAGAATGGATATCTCCGGTATGTTGACGAGGGTTGTTGTGTTTGTGGGAGTGGTCGTGATGACGTATGCTGCCGATGCTGCAAATAATACTATCAATGTCACCGTAACAACACCAACAGGTAAGTAGATTTTATATCAATCGATCGATCAATCAATCAATCAATCAATCAATCAATCAATCAATCAATCAATCAATCAATCAATCAATCAATCAATCAATCAATCAATCAATCAATCAATCAATCAATCAATCAATCAATCAATCAATCAATCAATCAATTATATCAATTATATCAATCATATCAATCATATCAATCATATCAATCATATCAATCATATCAATCATATCAATCATATCAATCATATCAATCATATCAATCAATCAATCAATCAATCAATCAATCAATCAATTATATCAATTATATCAATCATATCAATCATATCAATCATATCAATCATATCAATCATATCATTCATATCAATCATATCAATCATATCAATTATATCAATCATATCAATCATATCATTCATATCAATCATATCAATCATATCAACCATATCATATATCAATAATATCATATATCATATATCATATATCGTATATCATATTAAAATCATATATCATATCATACCCAAAGTCAAGTAATAATCAATATATCAATACAGTTATTAACAATCAATCAATCAATCAATCAATCAATCAATTATATCAATTATATCAATCATATCAATCATATCAATCATATCAATCATATCAATCATATCAATCATATCAATCATATCAATCAATCAATCAATCAATCAATCAATCAATCAATTATATCAATTATATCAATCATATCAATCATATCAATCATATCATTCATATCAATCATATCAATCATATCAATCATATCAATCATATCAATCATATCAATCATATCATATATCATATATCATATATCGTATATCATATTAAAATCATATATCATATCATACCCAAAGTCAAGTAATAATCAATATATCAATACAGTTATTAACAATCAATTAATCAAGTAGTCGATCGATCAATTTACCCATAAAGTCAATTACTCAACTAATTTACATTCAATCGATAATCGATAATATTCAACAAAAAGACGTTACACATCCAAAATAGCTTGTGGCGTTCACCAAGGCTCATTCTTGGGCCCCAAATGATATGCAATGCAACCAATTATCTTATTTTCACGTTGTCTCCCTCCCCACAGCAGCTGGCGAGGGCGGCTTATCAGCAGATGGCGTAGCTGCACTTTGGGCGGGATTTATGGCTGGTATGATAGCAATCTTTGGATTCGGAATGCTTTTCTATGACTACACCGTGCGGAAATATGTGGACTGGTACCCGTATGCAAATATAAGCTGAGTGATCACCGGGAACCCGAACACCGGTGTGTGACCTATCGGAATTATATACAGTAATAAATCTGCCTTTCACTTGCACTCTCTGAAATTGTTGAGAGAGAAAAAATAATATATTTATTATTATGATGCAGTTCATCAATGCAATTTTGTATAAACATGATGTGGTATGACATTAATAGATCCACATCAACTTTTATATTTTAGCTGTAAAAAAACTTTGAAGTCATAAAAGTTACAGAGATATGGAGCATATTTTTGTCTCGAAGATGCTAAGGAGGATCAGAACGATTGATAAAAAAAACACCGTAAGGATGTAGCCGCTGCGCCTCTGTTATCAACTTATGATAAGGCTCCTGTTGACGGTGACAGCTTATGACATAAGGTTTCTGTTGACGTTGTCAACTTATGATATAAGGCTCCTGATGACGTTGTCAACTTATAATGAGGCTCCTGTTGACGTTGATATTGAGCTGATATAAAACAACGTAAGGATGTAGCGCTGCGCCTCTATTATTAACTTATGATAAGGCTACTGTTGACGTTGTCAATTTATGACATAATGTTCCTGTTGACGTTGTCAACTTATGACATGAGGCTCCTGTTGACGTTATCAACTTATGATAAGGCTCCTGTTGACGTTGTCAACTTATAATATATAAGGCCCCTGTTGACGTTGTCAACTTATGACATAAGGTTCCTGTTGGCGTTATTATCTTATGATGAGGCTCCTGTTGACGTTGATATTGAGCTGATGGTATGTGGAGAATTATAATTCCCAAATAATGAGTATTATGGGTTTAACGAGAACAAGTGAGAGAGTCCGTGACATAGGACTAGTCGTCTTCCAGACCAGTTAGGGCTAGTCTGCAACATCAGGAACAAAGTATTTCATCGCGTAAAGCTTAAATCCAAGCAATTGCAAATCTATCAACGTGATCAAAATGTGAATCGTCCAGAGATAGCATACAGGGTGTCTCAGATTGAACTTATCGTACAAATTTTAAATTTTACTGTTCTTAAGTATAAAATGTGATGAAAATAAATCTAGACCCATAAAAACACATTAATCCATGTCATTTTGTAGAGAATTATTGATTTCATGTATGTGCTGTCTGAATCACTCAATATGAGAAAACTTAGATGGAAGCGTTCCCGGACTAATGTTACGTAATTGCTCATTTCTCTGGAATTACTGAACCGAATCACATCTGGTTTTCTTTAAAGTAAACTGTTTTGCCTTTATTTTGTCGTTTGAGTTGTTCTATTCTGACACTTATCCAGAAAGTTACAATCCTCTAAAGGTGCGTTGTAATTTTTGTTTGAGACACCCTGTACTATGACTCCACTAGTCGATTATGATGAGACGACCCGTATCCAGATGTGGACAATGGCTCCACTTGCCATGTGTGGGATAAAGCCAACAGCATCCATATGTATCCAATTTATCCGTTATTTGATGTTACTTGCTGTAAAAGTGTGTCCTTGTTACCGCCCCTCCCTCATCAGATGTTTGTCTTATAGGCTGTGTCCAGTACGCTTGGAAAGTCTTTCAGTATAATAGCAACTACCTTGCACGCAACAACATATAAACGGCACTATGCGCGTGTTATCCAAAATATATTATGTAAACCGAGCATCTGATGGGGAAAGGGGCATAGCCTATTGAATAAAAGATCATTAGATAACACTTTAGATGATCCATTTTAAAAACGAGTTTGGTGTATCCAAAATAACCTTTGATATCTGAATGACAATGCCGTCTTCATCTGGATAAAACACATACCAGGAAAATATATTTTAAGAGAATATCGTATGTAAGTATGTGGCACTTATTAATCTTTACAGAAATTTTCACAATTGAAGATTCAAAGCTTTTCAATACTTAGAAACCACGTTTTACTTTTCAGAACACAGGGGTTAGCGCTGCCTATATTGACAATTTTAACGTCAATATTATTTGATTACATATTTTAGTTTTTTGTTCAAACAATCATTTTCATACATCGTAGAAATATGCAATATGTTACAAAAACACACAAAGTACCGTATTTCAAAACGACATGGTTTATCTTTAACACTTTACACGCGGTTGTCACTTTGCGCCGTTGTCATGTTAGTTTTACCATATACAAAACAGATTTTTTTTTTAGAAACCGTTCCCAATTTTCAAAGTCTCACTCCATGATTACTGAACCAATACTAGACTTGTTTGTACTTAATATCTTAATGCATTTCTCATGGTGATTCCAATGGTGATGAAATTCAATAATTACGACATTTTTGAAACTTATTTTGTGATATTTTGGAATGTCGTCTTCTGATGCCTGCCGCGTGGAAAGTGTTAAAGGTACATTTAAATCGGTTTTTTTAAATTATTATGCTACTCTTGAAATTTGATTTGGTTTAAGTTTATCTTTATAAAAAAAGACAACCACTGTATTCAAAATAGCCAAAACGTGATGATGGTTTAAAAACTGTATTAACCCCCTGAGATCTACCGGCCGATTGGTCAGAAAGATAGATACATCATTTATTGCGCCAATCAGAGACAGTGTTAGAATAATTGCATCCCTGATAAAGATTGGAGTGAAATATTTTACAAGCTGCATTTTAATTGGCTATTCAAATGAGTATATCTTGCAATACACCAATCAGAACCACTATTTTAAAGATAGGCCGGTAGTGCCCAGGGGGATATAGCCTATAAGGGATAGTTTTTTTAATTACCGTATTTTATTGTTATTGAAATTTGTTTTTTATTTTACTTGTATCTTTATTTTTGGACCACCACCTTCGTCTTCTACTATAAGCTATGTATAAATATTCATAAAACGACGGAGACCTGTAAAGTTGCTTTAAATATAAAATATGACCAAAAATGTAATCATCTTTTAGGAGTTATTTTCATATCTGTATAGTCTTTTGTATACATTTCCGTTAGAAAATTCGAAGTAGGAAACTTACTTTTGTCCATACGGGTTTCGACAACGTATGTTCAGCCCTTTTATGGCAAAAGAATGTATCTTATATCTAGTTTTCTAACAGTATACTTCCTTTTAACATGATCAAAGTTAGCTTTTTTCTCCATAAATCATGTAGTGGTAAAAGGCAGTAGGCTATATTACTTTTATTGTCTTTGCAAGTAGCAACCTTTTCCTAAGTGAGGATTATTGAACCAAGTTAACACTTTTCATGTTAAAAGGAAGTATATCATTAGGAAAGTACATATAAGATACATCCTTTTGCCATAAAAGGGCTGCAATGTTGTCTTCCTCAGTGGATTGAAACGTATACGTTTTATCATAATTTTCAAAACCGGACAATTTTTTGGGAATTTTCCCAACGATCCCGTGTAAACTTCAATGAAGTCTAATTAATATCTAAAGCAGACGACACAAACAGCGCCACCAACAATGCGACACTCACCAAAGTTAAACAAAAGTAGCTTCAGATCGGGAAATTGAGTGGCCACCCCTGACAAGGATCCAAAAAAAGTAATTCAGCCCTTTTATGGCAAAAGGATGTATTTTATATGTACTTTCCTAATGATATACTTCCTTTAACATGGATTGTGTTAACTTGGTTCAATAATCCTCACTTAGGAAAAGGTTGCAACTTGTAAAGACAATAAAAGTAATATACTGCCTTTTACCACTACATGATTTATGGAGAAAAAAGCTAACTTTGATCATGTTAAAAGGAAGTATACTGTTAGAAAACTTCACATAAGATACATTCTTTTGCCATAAATTTAAAGGGCTGAGATGGTTTCACTTCCAATATTTGGTTACCGAGTTATCAAGTAAAATGTAAAAAGGTTAAAATTGACCTTTGCGTATGGGGTCAAAATTGAAAATTGCTCCGATTTTTACAAAAACAATATCTCAAATTGTTCATCTGATCACAGGGATTCCAGCAGGTATGGTATTTTTTACCACCTGGAGGGTATACACCACCAATGCACTCCCCATATAGACGCTACGTGCAAAGTAAGGATGCAAACAATCGGCTCTAACTTGAGTTATCCATACATCCTTATGTATATGACATTTACAGAGATTATTACTAAGGGATGTCCGCAAAACTAATCAAAAGGATACGGCAAAGTGTTTGACTACTTTTTTCAATATTTCGCGATAAATTTAATGTAGCGATTTATACGCCCCAAAACTCAGGACGGACCTTCCGCCGATTTCAGTCGTTTAAAACTTTAAAATGTTCAAACTAGTGCGATTTGTTTGTATAATTTGTACTGTGCACACTCATAAAAAATGTGTAATACCCAAAACTAATATATATAATTGAAAAGAGTCTGTCAAAATCTCGCAACTTGTACCGCAAATAGGAACTCTTGCTGTGATAAACTTTTACCGGACGTGCTATCCCATAGTGCATTGGTGGTGTTTAAGGGCGCACATTTTGTCTACAGCAAACGAGACATATATCAGATTGTATAGCCAGTGGAATTCTGAGCTAAATCCCCGGCCTCCACAAGAAACGTCAAAACGTGAAATTTCAAAATTGCATGTTCTTATCGGTGCGAAGGTGTGTACGCGCTTTTTAAAGAAAATTTCTCCCCGAGGTCCTTTTAGTAGATTACTGAAGTCTATATATAATAGGTCCGCTCGAGTTGTTTACCCTATAATTATAGATAGTTGAAAATTATCATTATTATCGATTTTACAATGCTATTATTTTCACCAGAAGCGTATCTCCCGGGGGTCAGGGGGCAGAGTGCCCCCCCCCCCCCCCCCCCACAGACGGCTTTGACCGGGAAGGCCAGCTCAAACTACCGGGCTAAAAAAATCGAAGGGAAAGAAACAAGAAAGGGAAGAGAGGAAGAGAAAAAGGGGAAGGAAAGGGGAAAAGGGAAGGATAGGGTATAAGAAAGAGAGAAGGAAAAGGGAAAGGAAAGGAAAAGAAAGGGAGAAGAGGAAGATAAAAAGGTGGGGAAAGGGAAAGGGAAAAGGAAAGAAAAAACGAAGGGTAGGAAGGATAGAGTGGATAGTTGATAGGAATGGAAAATAAATAAGTGGATCAATCAATGGCGGTCAATCTGAGGATCTCTACAATGGCGGTCTGTGGAGAGGTGATAAATTGTGGGAGAAATGTGTGACTTTGCACAGTGACTTTGTAAAGATGTCTTAAGGATCACATATCAAAATGAAGTTTCTGGCTCCTTCACGTCTGGGTGATTTCTAAAACTTTTTGATACCCCCTCGTATGATTCATCATGAAGTCCAAAATGTCCTGGCTTTTTGAAGGTGTTTCTTGTTATCTATTTATTATAAGGATTTATATAGCGCATTTCCAAAAGACCAATGCGCTGTACAATGCATACATTAGATAACAATATGTTAAAAAACAAGCAGTAAAATAAGAATTATACATACATAGTACATAGTAGTAACTGATAAACTGCACAAAAGCAGCACTGAAAGAAATATCACAACAGCCAGCCCCCCCCACCCCACACACACACACCCCAACTCACCCCTCCCCACGCAAACTCACCCCTACATACATTAGCTCTAGCTAGACGCGGATCCAGCAAAATGTTAGTGGGGGTAAATCAATGAAATGGTACACAGAAAGAAAATAGTGAGTCATCATCGAAAAATGAGTCATTTTGTCCATGTAGTGACACACTATGGCTCAAAATGAGTCATTTTGTCCGTGTAGTGACTCATTTTACGATGATGACTCACTTTTTTCTTTCTGTGTACTGGTACCATCCAAGCGGTGCGCAGCCCCGCCCTCCGAGCTAAGTAGAATTTTTTTCAATTGTCGAACTCATTTGGTGCGATCTGGTGTATACTTTTGACCAAAATGTTATCGAAAAGCCACCTCTTCATTTCCAATAAATATTTTGATTTTTATCAATGCACGAAAGAAGTTGAGCATATACTGATATATTCTTGATTTAAGTATAGATGGTTTAAAAGCTTGAACAGGGGGAAGTCTGAGGGAGGATGTGCCCTCTCCGAATTGGATTTTTTTCTCTTTCAATTTTCGAACTCATTTGGTGCGATCTGGTGTAAACTTTTGACCAAAATGTTATCGAAAAGCCACCTCTTCATTTCCAATAAATATTTTGTTTTTTTATCAATGCACGAAAGAAGTTGAGCATATATACTGATATATTCTTGATTTAAGTATAGATGGTTTAAAAGCTCGAACAGGGGGGAGTCTGAGGGAGGATGTGCCCTCTCCGAATTGGTTTTTTTTCTCTTTCAATTTTCGAACTCATTTGGTGCGATCTGGTGTATAGTTTTGACCAAAATGTTATCGAAAAGCCACCTCTTCATTTCCAATAAATATTTTGTTTTTATCAATGCACGAAAGAAGTTGAGCATATACTGATATATTCTTGATTTAAGTATAGATTGTTTAAAAGCTCGAACAGGGGGGATTGTTTTTCAATTTTCGAACCCATTGGTGCGATTTGGTATGTACATTTGAGCAATATCTGTAGAGAACCTTTAAAGGTTCTAAAGACGCATTTTTCGTTCTTAGGTTCTTTTTGGAACCTATAAAGGTTCTACAAAGGGTTCCATATACGGGACAGCCAAGAACCCCTGAAGCACCCTTTTTCCAAGAGTGTATACGCGTACGCGTATGTATCCCGACCAACTTCCAATAAACTTCAAACGTTCTTATGTCCTCGCATGCCTCCCCTCCCGCCTTGTCGTACTCCTCCCCCACTCTTTTCTTTTTGCTTTTTCGTTTGTCCCCTCTTCCTCTCTCTTTCCCTTCTTTTTCCCCCTTTCCCTTTCTTTTTTTTGGAGGGGGAGGGGGAGCGTCGCCAACCTGTATCCGCGCCTGGCACTAGCAGCACTCCCCGCAGCACTCGCAATACCCATGAACAAACAAACCAACACCACAAAACCCGTAAAAACTCAAAATAGAAAATTTAAATTATTATTTAACTGCAGACATAGTGGAGGATGGGGCAACTGGTCCGATTAAGCATATTTCATGACATAAAAGCTTAAAAGCTCGTGTAAATATTTATGGAATTGCTACTTTGTGTATAAGGGCACGCTAACGCGATGACTAAATTATACGCACTAAAGGTATAATATTATTGAACCTCACAAGACCAAAATATAGGGTTGGCTATTGCCTGAAAAGTGATATTTAGCTGAATTTGTTCTGAATTAGACATACATTTTAAGTAATTTTTACATTAAAAGTCAACATTTTCGATTGGGTAACAAAATGGGGGTGGGGCTTGAGCTGACTGGATGCCGACACTGGCATTCGTGCTAGAATGTGGCTATAGTGTTGTACCTAATTCTACCGTATTTAACATGTTCAAGGTCAGGTTACCTGTGTAGGCTATTAATACGTCAGCATAATTATAATATTATGTGGTACAATTGAGCATCATCATCATCATCATCGGTCGTCCTTGGACGGAACAATGGAAGCATGCAGCTTAGTTGCCTCCATCATACTTTCTTGGCTTTGTTTACTCCTTGGTGCGCCACATCTAGTCGAGGTATGTATAGGAATACATATTATATGTGTACACAGAGACCGGGATGATCCCCTACTCTTTACTAAGGAGTCTGTGACCTTTTAACGTGCTCGGGGATAGCTCTTCCGATACACGGGACCAACATTTCTACGTGACTTCCGAACCACGGTGCGTCTATGTAAATGCCTACTTCAGTCTGCACGGTCTGAAGGAGGCATGGGGACGAGGCTGTGTTGGTGTATCGTATTGAACTCACGCTCAAACGATCCACCAACAGAATACGGTGCGCAGAGCAGTGTTACGACTCTCTAACCGACTGCGCCACCTCGCCACAATTGAGCACTGTGCGGTGTTACTAAAGCATGCTGTGAAAACACAAGATCTTCTTTGAAATACTCCAGGCGACGAGAAAAGCCAAATATGTTCAGGGATGGAAATAAGACCCGCCCGCCCGCCCATAGCGGATAACTTTCGTGTCGGGCGGGTGAAGATTCAAAGGTACCCGTCCGACTGGCGGGTAACATTTTTGAAGCTCAAAGTGTAAGTAACAGTAAGTTCAGGGTAATTTCATCATCAGATGATCGTATGATAGAGGAGATCAGGTTGATAGGAGATTAAAGAGAGTATTGGATTGATGAACATGATGAATACGAGGAGCTGTTACGGGCTAGGTTTACAGTGGAACATCGTACAATAAAGACAAAAACATGTAAATGTAGTTTAAAAGTAGTCTTGCATTTGTTTGCTGCAAAATGTTATGAAAAAACCTTGGGCTGGTAGAATTTTTGTCGGGCAGGTAGATTCTGTGAGTTACCTGCCCGACTGGCTAGTTGAAAAAAATCTGAAGTTCCATCCCTGAATATGTTCTACGGTTATTTAGTCTTAATAGTCAGATAGTAGGGGCAAACGGACCTCGTCTCATGGATCGATCGCTCGGGCAACAATATTCGAAATATACAGGACAGATTAAATAGATTCGAAATATCTGAGACTAATATTAGTCTCAGGAAATATATAGGACAGATTAAAACTCGTCCGACGGCGAACCCGTTAAACTTTTAACTTATATTATGAATACCCGTCGTAAAAGCCTATCTCACAAATATTCGAAATGTTCTAAAAAAAAAACATTTCTTTTTAATAGAAGAAAATGGTCGGCCGTAGAACAGGGCTTGATTTTTTCTCGTCGCCATATTTGAATTATCAATACCATTACACCAATTATAAGGGTAGACCCATTGATTCAATGCACACGGGCAAAAGAAAAGACCGCGTGAACTCATATTTAATTCATGGGGTCACTTTACGTACAGCAAAACCACACGCAAATATATAGGCCTACAATTGATGCTGTATACTGGTATAGGACGCATCTCAACCAACCGTGTGTCTACTGAGCTAGCTTGAGCTGTGTATAACGTATGAATGCCATACCGGTGTCCACATAAAGCTAAGGTAATTTTCTTTCTTAAAATCTACATTGTATATTTAAAAAAACAAATATGCCCGCGTCATTTAATATTTTACTTTTGCCATCCTACATTTCACGATTCCCCACACAGTAAAAATTAACAAAATGTAAAATGTCAAATTCACCAAGTGTACCGGTTTTTTACAGGGCATGTATTCAGCTCGCTGTATCTCTGGAAATAAATAAGGTAAACATCTCATACCAACGCCATATTGTACACTTGGTATTTGAGACTTTTCCATGTTAAATATATTTTGGATTGCATGAGAAAACCCTCGTCATTTGTACTTTTCCGAATTGACGAATCACGGAATCCGAGGTACCAAAAGCATACGGTCGAGCTTAAAGGGAATAGCGCATGATGAGGAAAAGAAACCGCTGGCGACGATTTTGTACCAGCTAAACCTTAGCTCATAACTAATACATCACTTACATCATACGATAGAAAATGCGTTCAATCAAATGAAGGATGGTTGATTGAGCGCGCCACCCACATTGGGTTAAGAGATTGTTGTAGAGTCGCACATAATACCGCTTGCATGTAAACATACGTAGAACAATTACAGACTGCGCCAATGTCCAACTTGTTTAGATTCAAATAGTCGCCGCGCGCTGTTCAATTTTCGTTAGAATCCTCACCATGACCGCTTCCCTTTAAACCCATTGACGACACACACAAACACGAATGCGATCAGTGAGTTCATCACTCATCGTTCTATTGATACAAATTCACGGTTTTTGAACAGTAAGACTTTACATGAAGTTTATTAACAATATAAAGATACTATTTGACAAATATCACTTTGCGAGTGATGGATACCGGAGTGCCTTTAGAATACCCTACCCATTCCGAAGCTGCCTCTTTTTAACAATCCTCTTCGACGCCGCGGATCGTGATGTATCCCGTAATGATCTTCAACAAACGATGTAAGGGACAACACTTAGCATGCTTAGAGAAAATATCGCGCTGATTTTTTTCTAAGTACAAGGCAGAATAGATAAGTTCAACCTTTTTTCTAAACAAATCTACATCGCGAGGAAGAACCGGTGGTGAAACCATCATCATCGACGGCGCGAAGCTCAACCAAGTTTAAAAAAAACCCCATCTACATCGTCGAAGCCCTGTTGAAGTCATCATCTTCGACGGCGCGAAGCTCAACCTTTTTTCTAAACAAATCTACATCGCGAGGAAGAACCGGTGGTGAAACCATCATCATCGACGGCGCGAAGCTCAACCTTTTTCATAGCAATCAACATCGGCGAAGCACCGCTGGTGAAGACATTATCATCGACGGCGCGAAGCTCAATCTTTTTTCAAAACAATCAATATCGGTGAAGCACCGCTGATGAAGCCATCATCATCGACGGCGCAAAGCTCAACCTTTTTTCATAACAATCAACAGCGGCGAAGCACCGCTGGTGAAGACATCATCATCGACGGCGCGAAGTTCAATCTTTTCTCAAAACAATCAACATCGGCGAAGCACCACTGATGAAGCCATCGTCATCGACGGCGCGACTAGCTCAATCTTTTTTCATAACAATCAACAGCGGCGAAGCACCGCTGGTGAAGACATCATCATCGACGGCGCAAAGCTCAACTTTTTTCAAAACAATCAACATCGTCAAAGCACCGCTGATGATGCCATCATCATCGACGGCGCAGTCCAACACCTTAATAATTTGGACGGGACTATTAAATAACGACCCATAAGCTATCTTTCTCTATAGCCCAGCGGGGCTCATTACACTCCGAAATATGTCCCTGTGCAATATCAAGGGGTCAAGAACGACCCATAATGTCCCAATGCAAAAAGAACGACCCTTATTTTGGCCAACCTGTCCCACAATGCAATATTAAGGGACAGTCCAGCACCTCATCAATTTGGGCAGGGCTTTTAAAGAACGACCCATAATCTATTTAGGCCGACCTGTCACATGATACTGAACTTCAGTCCCAATACAATATTAAGGGGCAGTCCAATACCTAAACAATTTCGACGGGACTTTTAAAGAACGACCCATGCTCTATCTTTTGATTTAAGAGAGAATTAATGCCTCTACAACGACCCATACACCTTTTTTTTTTGGGGGGGGGGGGGCAGTCCAACACCTCAACAATTTTAAGGGGCGACGTCGCACAAATAAGGGGCAGACTAATGCCTCAACAATATGAAAGGGCGGTGTTATTCTATATACATACCTAAACAATTTGGACAGCCCATAATCTATCTTTGGACGGGGCTTTTAAAGAACGACCCTTAATCTATTTTGGCCAACCTGTCCCTTAATGCAATATTAAGGGACAGTCCAGCACCTCATCAATTTCCGATGTTGCATTATTTTTTAAAAAGGTTGAGCTTCGCGCCATCGAAGATGATTTAAAAAAAAGTGGAGCTTCAAAAATGGTAGGGTATTCTAAAGTTTAGCCTGGATACCAAATAATTCCATATGAAACCTCGGCGCAGAGGCCGATGCAACCGACAGGGATCACGCAAAGTGCGTCCGCATTAAACGGGTTCTCAGCGTATGCCTCGAGGGTCCGAGTTTCGCATGCGTTCCATGGAGGTCTACCATCACTAGTCAAGGGACAAGATGCCAGGTAGCACTCGGCTATTGAAATTCCATTTCCGTTGTGATCTCCGCTCCTTAACTGAAACTGGTTAGTGCAGCAGGTTTGTATCATGGGGCGCGTCTCCTCCCCGCGCGTCTCAGCTTCAGACTTTGCTAGTTCTATAAAAAATGAAAGAAGCAAATCGAGTTATGATTATTTTTCTTGTTAAAAAGTTAACTCTACAATTCCGTCATCAGTGCCTTCCGTCGAGCTTAGGGACGCACCATTAGATTTCCAGGGGGGGGGGGGCGGTTGTAGGAAGTTTTTGGAAGAAGAAAAAAATTCCCCGTCTATGCAGGCAACCCCCCCCCCCCCCCCCCCCCCCCCCGATGAGTTAAACATTTCTACCCCCACCCAACTCAATATGAATGAATACATTAACCCCCCCCCCTTACGGCGGCCAAAAAAAAATACAAATTCCCACCCGATCCCAACTTCCTAACCCCCTGAAAATCTAATGTTGCGTCCCTTACCCCGTACGAGGACATGTAAACTGTGGGGTACACTCAGCGCCTGTATTTTTTGTCTACTGTATACATTTTAACACTTTCCACGCGGCAGGCGTCTCTGTCGCGTGGCAGTGTTAACATTGACAGTTCCGAGAAATAAAATTTCAAGCCAGCACCCCCTCTGAAATTTACATATGATGACTATCCCCTCTGAAAGTTGACAACTGGTGTTGCGCTCGTCTTCACAATAACATATTTGATAATATTTTGGTACCAAAACCTACAATAGGCCTAACAGTAACAGTTATCTGTTTTGCCAAAATACAGACGAAAGTTTCCCGAACTGTGAAACTGCGCTTTCATAAAAGCGTAATTTTATTCACATCACTTTATTAGCATCATAAAAGTTACACATACATAATTGATACACAATAAAGGAAAACATGTAAGCCGCGTGATACCTTTTTGCCACCAGGGGATGCTACTAACACAAGCCGGATTGGCTCACACCCCAGACAACATCGATCGTGGGCCCTCATGGGACCCTTAATATTTTAGCCACTTTGGCCTGTATACGGGCCAAATGGCCAAATTATTAAGGGTCCCTTGGCCCACGATCGATGTTGGCTCAACCTGAATGTTATGAAACTTACCAAGAAGTGCGACGAATAGCAAACACGCAACAGCAAGGGTCAACAGTGAGTTCATTTTCATTGTGAAATCCTATAGCAAAAGAAATAAATAAAAAATAAAAATCAAGGATTCGATTATTTTTTCATTAATGTAAACGGTCAAAAATAATGCAGATTGTACCGTAGTGTATAGTGGTGTTATACAAATACTACATGGTATAGGGGAAATAGCGCAAACTATTTTCCCGAGGTATTGGCTACGGGCCTATCACCCCGAACCCGAAGGGTGAGGGGTGTTAGGCCCGTAGCCAGTACTGAGGGAAAATAGTGTGCCCTATTGCCCCGATCATACCATGTAGTATTTGTTTTATTACACCTCACTGTGACTCTGGGGATGAGGTTGTAGGGAAATAGTCAAAACTATTTCCCTAGGGAAATAGTATACTTGTGATAGGAATTGGCCAATGAGTTGCCGTGATTAGTTCATGAATATTTATGAGGTGTAATAACATGGTATAACATTCCCGACAACATTACAACAGCACGCGGCCAAATTTATCGTAGTTAAACAACGTGTTTTTTTCCAAACGTGCGCCGATGCTTCGTATGGCCGGCCATATGGCTGTATATTTTGAACTTTGACAATGAACATAAACTCATAATATAATAACAAATCCCGTTAAGATATGTGATAGAGCACATGCACATTATGTTCATAAATACACCCAATGTGCGAAACGCTCACGCACTACGTTTTCACCCGCTCGAAATGTTGAACTTGCTCAAAAAATATATTCTAAACACCAGCGCACCTCTGCGAACCACTAACATGCCTAACGAATACCTTTACCTAGGCTTCGTCAACCTCTGTAGGCTGATAGGTATTTCATTGATATGGCCCTGACAGGTGGAAAGTTAGTACAGACTCTTTTTGATGATTGATTTAAGTTAATATATGCCTAAGGTAAACATTTTCAGAGGGTGTGCAAAATTTCACCCTAAGGGATTCTATAAAATCCGAGATGGCCGCCATTACCCTAAAATGCATTAAAATTGTTATAACTCCGTAATTGATTGTTATCATGATATGATTGTAGGCTTTATACCAATATTTTAAGCTGGAGGAATCTACTAGAATGAGATCTGATCATTCTATAACCACAGAAATCCAATATGGTCGCCCTGTAATCCAAAATGGCCGCCGAAATCATGAATTTGGCTATAAATTGTAATAATTAATGATAACGTCGGGCGGCCATATTACATTTTGATGGTGATGCAGTTATCAAGTAACATTAATAAACCCTTCAGCAGATTGCTCATGCTTCAAAACATGGATGTTAAAGCTCACAGAATTGTCGTCATCATTAATCATTACAATTTTATAGCCAAATTCATGATTTCGGCGGCCATTTTGGATTACAGGGCGACCATATTGGATTTCTGTGGTTATGTAATGATCAGATCACATCAATAATCACTCTAGTAGATTCCTCAAGCTTACAAATCTTGGTATAAAGCCTACAATCATATCATAATAACAATCAATTACAGAGTTATAATCATTTTAATGCAATTTAGGGGTAATGGCGGCCAACTTGGATTTAAAAAAATCCCTTAGGGTGAAATTTTGCACACACTCTGAAAATTATGACCTTAGGTATATATGAACTCAAATCAATCATCAAACAGAGTCTGTAGTAACTTTCCACCTGGTACCATCGATTCCTCTGGACTATACTGGCAAGACTGGATTGCCTTTGGCTATGTAAGGCTGATTGAACTATTAAACTGGCCACAACCACATACCATGCTACTAAACTGCTCACAAAAAGTATCGTAACACTTAGAAATGATCCAATATATAACGGCTCGAAAGGGTATGCATTAATCGAAGCAAATAACCAAGTGCATAATTTTGTTCTGCGTATTTTGACACCTCGATCGAAGAGATACGATGTTGCGGAGCGGAGTTATTGTCATTTCAATGGTCGTGGGTCCAGTTTCAAAAGTGACAATCACCCTATAGAAAGAGGTTTGCATTACTGTTTAGAATGATCAGATTCGTGATTTTCAATAGGGATGAGTGTCACCTTGGAAACTGCACCCACGATCATTGAAATTACAATAACTCCGCTCCGCAACATCGTATCTCATCGATCGAGGTGTCAAAATACGCAGAACAAAATTATGCACTTGGTTATTTGCTTCGATTAATGCATACCTTTTCGAGCCGTTATATATTGGATCATTTCTAAGTGTTACGATACTTTTTGTGAGCAGTTTAGTACTAGCTGGTTGGTCCCTGTGGTCCCCTCTGCATACAAGGCATTGCATGCCTTGCTGTAGTAGAGTTGGGCCAAGATTGCAGTAGAGTTTGGCCAAATCTTGGTCATTTCGAAATTACAATGGAAATCTTTTAATATTATTTTAATTATTTCTCCACAATAATAATATGATATATGTTCATATTTTCGTATCAATATAATATACTCTCAGAACAGGTATTAAATAATCATGGGTTAAAAGAATGTTGGTCAAAAAGTATACAACATTGGTTAAAAATGAATCATTGGTTAAAAATTATTTTTAATACTGCGTTGGTTAAAGAGTAAAAATATAATTATTTTTTAGTTTATTCTACGTTGGTTAAGGCATCATAAATTTAACCAACAACAGGTCATAACCACACCACTAATGAACGTTGATCATAACTTATTAATCGGTGTTTTTAGCTTTGCGGGGGGTCCCGGTTCTAGATATATTTTGCCCATTGCTCCGCCTACTTTTCACTGTGTGGGTCATAACAAGATTCCCGCCAAAGAATTTCATTGGCGAGGAAAATATTTTGCGCATATTATTTAGACCACGTCAGAATTTGTATATGAAATCAATCGTGTTATTTTCCGCCCCTGGTATTTACATCGGCGCTCTTCAATTGGCATCATGTTGCCAAACTAATATTGGACCAATATTGGTTTTACATTGGCGCTCTTCAATTAGCATTATGTTGGCAACCAATATTGTTCCAATAATGGGCACATTATACCAGCCTCGTGGCTATAGGATCTTGTGCCTTGTCCTGTCCCTTGTTGGTTCTGGCCACGGGTTGGCGCCAATATTGAAAGCCAATATCGGGCCAATGAAACATCAATATTGTAATGTTGTATGGGTTTAAGTTTAGTAAAACAAATAAAAGTTTAACCAACATTTTTTAACCAACTACTGTTGGTTAAAACATATTAACCAACAAAGATTAAAAATTGTAACCAACCACAGGTTAAAGTTTAACCAACCACTGTTGGTCAAAACATATTAACCAACAAATGATTAAAATTTGTAACCAACCACAGGTTAAAGTTAAACCAACAGCTGTTGGTTACAGTTTTAACCAACCAATTGTGTGGTTCACCTGGTAACCTTAAAGATTTTAACCTTTGTTCTGAGAGTGATATACATTTTAAAGACATCTGGGTACAAATCTGATTTAAGATACATAAAAGCAATTCATCAGACTCCACCACAAAACCTGAATCTGAATTTGACAATAAGTGAAGGTACAGTGAATTAGATCCCATCACCATGAACACTCACCTTATTCTTCCCAAACTTAGTGATGATAGTGAACAGTAGATTTGATGCTCGATCTCTTCTCGGGCTCACGTCGTGAAGCGATATGAAGTCGTTTATCAAAATCCCAGGATTTTATTATAGACAATAAAGCGATAACTTATATGGCATTACATACGTTTCTCCGGTCACTCTCTCATACCGTAGATATGTGGATTCCCGGGGTACTCAGTGGCGGATACAGGTGGGGGCGAAGGGGGCGGACGCCCCCCCCCCCCCCCGGTAAAATTTGACAAAATACCTTTTTTGTGTACCACTTTACCTTTTTTTCAGAGATATAGGTAGGTTCCGTATAGGGAAATTTGCGACTTGTACCATGCGATGCGATATTTTTTGCCGGTTTTGGACGACCACGTCTGATGGGTTGCCCTTTTATAGCTTTGGAATCACGGGTTAGCGGAACTCGTTTTTAGGGAAATCGAATTAATACCTGCAATCATTACAATGACTCTTAGTTTGTCAACAGCATCAGTACCTAAAGGAAATTGAAAATGGGGGGGGGGGGGGGGGGGGGGGGGGGGGGGGGGGGGGTGGGGGAGGGGGTGCTTGAATCCATATATTATACGGTTCTTTTGGAGAATAATACAAATGTCTAAAAGGTTTTTTTTTGCATGGGAGGCCTTCATTACAATGACGCCTAGTTTGTCAACAGCATCAGTACCTAAAGGAAATTGAAAATGGGGGGGGGGGGTGCTTGAATCCATATATTATACGGTTCTTTTGGAGAATAATACAAATGTCTAAAATTTTTTATTTGCATGGGAGGCCTTCAATACAATGACTCTTAGTTTGTCAACAGCATCAGTACCTAAAGGAAATTGAAAATGGGGGGGGGGGTGCTTGAATCCATATATTATACGGTTCTTTTGGAGAATAATACAAATGTCTAAAAGGTTTTTTTTGCATGGGAGGCCTTCATTACAATAACGCCTAGTTTGTCAACAGCATCAGTACCTAAAGGAAATTGAAAATGGGGGGGGGGGGGGGGGTGCTTTAATCCATATATTATACGGTTCTTTTGGAGAATAATACAAATGTCTGAAAGGTTTTTTTGCATGGGAGGCCTTGTGTAAAGCTGGTTAAGGTGAGTAGTGCAATTCGCGAATAAACAAACAAACAAACAAACCGTTACAACTCGGATGTCTGCTATCTACAGTAATATCACCCATATATTATTGCATTCATCACTTAGATATAACCCAATATTATTGCTTTCTTCGATAACACCCAAACTCTCAGAACAAAGGTTAAAATCTTTAACCATGTTGGTTAAAATTTTAACCAACGGGAGGTTACCAGGTGAACCACACAATTGGTTGGTTAAAACTGTAACCAACAGCTGTTGGTTAAACTTTAACCTGTGGTTGGTTACACATTTTAATCATTTGTTGGTTAATATGTTTTAACCAACAGTGTGGTTGCTTAAACTTTAACCTGTGGTTGGTTACAATTTTTAATCAATTGTTGGTTAATATGTTTTAACCAATTGGTTAAAAAATGTTGGTTAAACCTTTATTTTTTTTGCTAAACTTTAACCCATACAACATTACAATATTGATGTTTCATTGGCCCGATATTGGCTTTCAATATGGGCGCCAACCCACCCGTGGCCAGGACCAACAAGGGACAGGACAAGGCACAAGATCCTAGCAAAGAGGCCGCCGGGAAGCGATAACTTGAAACAGCGGCCGCAATTTTTAGACCACGTCAGAATTTTTATATGAAATCAATCGTGTTATTTTCCGCCCCTGGTATAATGTGCCCATTATTGGAACAATAATTGGTTGCCAACATAATGCCAATTGAAGAGCGCCAATGTAAAACCAATATTGGTCCAATATTAGTTTGGCAACATGATGTCAATTGAAGAGCGCCAATGTAAATACCAGGGGCGGAAAATAACACGATTGATTTCATATACAAATTCTGACCTGGTCTAAATAATATACGCAAAATATTTTCCTCGCAAATGAAATTCTTTGGCGGGAATCTTGTTATGACTTATTGTTGGTTAAAATTATGATGCCTTAACCAACGTTGAATAAACTAAAAATTAATTATATTTTTACTCTTTAACCAACGCAGTATTAAAAGTAATTTTTAACCAACGCTTCATTTTTAACCAATGTTGTATACTTTTTAACCAACATTCTTTTAACCCATGGTTATTTAATACCTGTTCTGAGAGTGCATGTTACATTTCTATCTTCAATAGTACCCATTATATTACATTGCTATCTTCAGTAGATAGTATACCCATATATTACATTGCTCTTCAGTAGATAACCGTATGTTATATTGCTATCTTCAGTAGATAGTATACTAATATATAGCAATGCTACCTTCAGATAACATATGCTATATTGCTATTTTCAGTAGATAGCATTCATGAATTATTACATTGATATCTTCACCTGAACATAACATCTATATAGATCTATAGCAAATACCTACACCGTGAATTAACACTTATTATTGGTGTGTCTTTTAATTGGTTTTTTTAACAGCTTTTAAATATGAACTTTGATGCCGAAAAATCTGCAGCAATAAAAAATAATAAATCTTACAAATAATGATAAGAAATGAGCTAACTGGAATCGTCTATTCGGTTGTATTAACGAACAATATCATATTTGGAGTCGACCGTTCTACTCAGTTTCAATTGCATTAATTTGTGACAATGAACATCTGTAATAATATATCTATTTAATCATGTGATTTGTTATATGCAAAATATACACATGGAAAAAAGTATCGCACCACTTGTTGAAAAGTGCAAATGTGGCCTCGAATTTTGCCACCATGGTGTGATATTAAGGATCATTTGTTTGCGTAAGCTGTCCAGCAAAATGTTATGCAATAAAAAGGGCCACATTTTAGTTTGTGATGTAATCGATGTAATGTTTTTCAAGGCCTAAGGGAAAATGCATAAAACAAGTTTGGGTAAAACGCGATATTGAGAGGCCCAATGATTAACCTCTATAGTTGTAATCCTTGGTAACACATTCAAGTCTTCCAAGGTCAAAGGTCATCTGGGTCAAATTTCAAAAGTTGCCCGATTGTCCTCAAACATGAAAAAACTCCCTTTTTCGTACGCCCAACGGTTATGGGGTCAAAGGTCAAGATAGGTCAAATTTTAAATAAGTTCAAATGACAAAAGCAATATTGCGGAAGTATTGACCTAGGTCAAATAAATTTTAAAAAAATCAACGGTGACCTCATCGTATATGCTAGATTTATGAGCAACAAAAAAATGGCATGTTTGGACTAATTCACTGCATTGTAGCATATAACGTCTAAATGAAACATTTCTTGCGCCAAATACAGAACTAATATAATGACTATTTTAAGTTTTTAAAGTCTATTCATTATCGAGTTATACCCAAACTTGTTTCATGCATGTTTTTGGACAAAAGCATGCATTTCCTCCTTGGCCTTGAAAAACATCACATCGATTACGTCACAAACTAAAATGTGGCCCTTTTATTGCTTTATTGCATAGCATTTTGCTAGACAGCTTACGCAAACAAATTATCCTTAATATCACACCATGGTGGCAAAATTCGAGGCCACATTTGCACTTTTCAACAACAAAAAAGTGGTGCGATACTTTTTTCCATGTGTATATGTTGGAATTGTATCCTGTAACTAACATAGATATAATAATAGATCCTTTCTTGACTACCAAAACTAAGACGCATATTTTTGAGAGATCAGCAATTGGTCAATATTTTTTCTTCTCAGGATAATACGGTATTATATATAGTATGGCCACGTAATTGTTTTTTCTTAGGCTGTTCAGAAATGGATAATATTATATTTTAAATTATTACATTAAAATGTAACAACTGTATAACCATGATAACATAATATGAAATTGTGTCAATTATGTATATACATGATGCTGTAAAGAGAAGTGAGGATTGTTAATAAAACTCTTGTTTGGTCAACGTAAAACAGTCAGTTTTTGGTACAAAACGCCCAAATTGCACCAAAATCATCTTAAGACACTTCTCTAGGAATTTTTTTTTCTTCTTCTTTTCTTTTATAAAAATATGTTTAGTTTTTGACCAAAAAGTGTCAACAAATGTATTAATTTAACTAAAAAATGCAATTGTTTACTTATTAAAATCTTTCATTTCCTAGGCTTCCCTTAAGATGAATTTGATATTTCTATATATGTAGATCTACATCAAAACTATAAAATTAATGAAATTTGCATGAAATATTTCGTATTAAAAGCTCTATGATTTTAGATACACTCTCAGAACAAAGGTTAAAATCTTTAACCATGTTGGTTAAAATTTTAACCGACGGGAGGTTACCAGGTGAACCACACAATTGGTTGGTTAAAACTGTAACCAACAGCTGTTGGTTAAACTTTAACCTGTGGTTGGTTACACATTTTAATCATTTGTTGGTTAATATGTTTTGACCAACAGTGGTTGGTTAAACTTTAACCTCTGGTTGGTTACAATTTTGAATCATTTGTTGGTTAAAATGTTTTAACCAACAGTAGTTGGTTAAAAAATGTTGGTTAAACTTTTATTTATTTTTAAACTTTAACCCATACAACATTACAATATTGATGTTTCATTCGCCCGATAAGTTGGCTTTCAATATTGGCGCCAATCCGTGGCCAAGACCAACTAGGGACAGGACAAGGCACAAGATCCTAGCTACGAGGCCGGGAAGCGATAACTTAAAACAGCGGCGCAATTTTTTGACCACGTCAGAATTTGTATATGAAATCAATCGTGTTATTTTCTGCCTCTGGTATAATGTGCCCATTATTGGAACAATATTGGTTGCCAACATAATACCAATTGAAGAGCGCCAATGTAAAACCAATATTGGTCCAATATTAACTGGCAACATGATGCCAAATGAAGAGCGCCAAGGTAAATACCAGGGGCGGGAAATAACACGATTGATTTCATATACAAATTTTGACGTGGTCTAAATAATATGCGCAAAATATTTTCCTCGCCAATGCAATTCTTTGGCGGGAATCTTGTTATGACCTATTGTTGGTTAAAATTATGATGCCTTAACCAACGTTGAATAAACTAAAAATTTATTATATTTTTACTCTTTAACCAACGCAGTATTAAAAGTAATTTTTAACCAACGCTTCATTTTTAACCAATGTTGTATACTATTTAACCAACATTCTTTTAACCCATGGTTATTTAATACCTGTTCTGAGAGTGTAGTGGCTGGAGGAGTATGGAAGTACGCAGACTTGAGAATTAGTCGGCGGCGGCGAATAGAGCGGGGGGGGGGGGGGGTGGAAATTATTAATCAGAACTTGAATTACGGGAGGGGTATGGAAGTAAACATAACTTGAATTAAGAATCTTTTGAACATATTATTTATGTTAATTACACGCGGCGGCGAATAGAGCGGGGATGGGGAGGGTGGAAGTAATCAGAACTTGAATTACGGGAGGGGTATGGAAGTAAGCAGGACTTGAATTAAAAATCTTTTGAACATATTATTTATGTCAATTACACGCGGCAGCGGCGGCGGCGACGAATAGAGAAGGGGAGGAGGGGGTGGAAGTAATCAGAACTTGAATTACGGGAGGGGTATGGAAGTAAGCAGAACTTGATTTAAAAATCTTTTGAACATATTATTTATGTTAATTACACGCGGCGGCGAATAGAGCGGGGAGGGGAGGGTGGAAGTAATCAGAACTTGAATTACGGGAGGGGTATGGAAGTAAGCAGAACTTGATTAATAATCTTTTGAACATATTATTTTTGTCAATTACACGCGGCAGCGGTGGCGGCGACGAATAGAGAAGGGGAGGAGGGGGTGGAAGTAATCAGAACTTGAATTACGGGAGGGGTATGAAAGTAAGCAGAACTTGATTTAAAAATCTTTTGAACATATTATTTATGTTAATTACACGCGGCGGCGAATAGAGCGGGGAGGGGAGGGTGGAAGTAATCAGAACTTGAATTACGGGAGGGGTATGGAAGTAAGCAGGACTTGAATTAAAAATCTTTTGAACATATTATTTATGTCAATTACACGCGGCAGCGGCGGCGACGACGAATAGAGAAGGGGAGGAGGGGGTGGAAGTAATCAGAACTTGAATTACGGGAGGGATATGGAAGTAAACAGAACTTAAATTACGGTGGGGGGGGGGGGGGAGGGGTGGAAGTAAGCATATCTTTAATTACCGGGAGTTCAAAATTCAAAAACTTGAATTCAAAATCTTTTTTTTCTTCTCATTGGCTCGTAATTCTTTTAAAATTATATTTTTGATATTTAAAAAAAATTGTATTTCTCCGAATTTTGTTCCTACAAGCGAAAATGAAACCCTTATATTTCTGCCATTTCGATAAAAAAAACATGTTAAACTTTAAATCGTTTAAAACAATCATTGGTGCCTAGGGCACGTGTCCGAGAAGTGACAGGATCTTGCATTAAAAGACAGTGGGGTGGAGAAAATGAGCTTTTATACACAGCTCTATGGAGAAAATTTTACATAATCGTCCATATCTCGAAAAGAAAATCATTAATTACACATTTTTCTTTTTTCAAAATAACTTTTTGGGGCAGCCTATATGCAAATATTTTCTTTTAAAATTTTTTTATATATTTTTTTTAATATAATTTTAATCCTCCAATTAGTCCTACTTTGCTGAATGTCAAATTGAATTTATTTATATTTCATGTCACATCACACCTATCTCGATCCTAAAAACCGGAACACACGTCATCACCCCGCCTACCCCACCTCATGTACGTCACTTCCTTAACACTTTCCACGCGGCAGGCGTCTGCAGACGACATTCAGAAATTTCACAAAATGTTTAAAAAACAAAATATTGTATTGACTTTCAATACCCTATTTAGAATCACTATGAGAAACGCATTGAAAGAATTTTAGTTGAAATAAGTACAAACATACCTAGTCTTGGTTATGTTATCCTTGAGGTGTACTTTGAAAATTGGGAAGGGCCTTCTGAAAAATCTGTTTTGTATAATGTCATAACTAATTGCCGCGTGGAAAGTGTTAACCTCAATCCATTTTGGGTGGTTTTCTCAGTTTTTAAACTCACTAGTAAAAAATATTGCCTGTCTGTATCTCCATTCATACCAGTACCACTGCACCTTGTGTTGGGTCATTTGGTGTATTTACTTTTCGCCCGTTGGTTTTATTGACATAACAATTTACAAAGGAAGTGGGCGGAGTAGTTTTTTTGATATGTGTCACCTTAAACGATCCATTAGGGTGAGAATCAATTACTTCAATATACATGTAGGTGGCCTGGTTTACACATGGGTCAGTTCCAAATATTATAAGCACAGCGTACTTATAAATGAAAACCTAATTTCTGAACAAAATTGAGGACGCCCTCCTTAGAGCTACGATCATTCTCGCATTTACCTCAAAAATGCAACTTTTTACCTATTAAAATATTTCATTTCCTAGGCTTAAGATGAATTTTATATTTCTATATAATGTAGATCTACATCAAAACTATAAAATTCATGAAATGTACATGATATATTTTGTATTAAAAGCTCTATGATTTTAGATAGTTGTTAGTTCCAAATGTACTTAGTATATATAATGAAAACCTAATTTCTGAACAAAATTGAGGACGGGTGCGCGGCATGCCTCCAACTCAAAAATTGGGGAGGGGTAATGCGCTGCCCAGAGGGGGAAGGGGTAGGTATGTTCATTCCTTATTTTTATTTTTATTTGACAGACCGGTACACCCTAAACACCCCTGCGTACGCTCGCCTGTCAGCACTTCGCTCAATGTTGGTGACAAAAAACCTTTCTCTATAGTTGCGAATTATATATATTTCATTTCTGAACTAACCACGTTAGGGACGCACCATTAGATTTTCAGGGGGCGTGTTAGGAAGTTTTTTAAGAAGAAAAAAAAATCCCCCTCTATCAGGCCAAAAATAAAAAAATACCCCCTGATGAGGAAAAAAAAAAAAAAAAGGCTCTACCCCACCCAACTCAATATGAATGAATATACATTAACAAAAATAAAAAACGCCGCCTTCGGCGACGCAAAAAAAAATCCCCCTTACGGCGCCCCCCCAAAAAAAATCCGCCCAACCCCCAAACCCAACTTCCTACCCCCTGGAAATCTAATAGTGCGTCCCTTAGTACTAGTACTTTACCGCATGGAAAATAAAAATTGATTGTACCTGTACATTTGTTATCATTTGTAAATTTGCATATTTAGTCAATAAATCACTGGTAAAGTAATTAAGCAAAATGCGAAATTAAAAAAGAAAAAAATAAGCAAATGAAAATGTATGGTACCTGTAGTGTAAAGTGTATGTCATTAGTAAAATGTGCATATACTTATAGTAAATAAATCAATAAAAAAAAAATGGTATAACAGTGCGATGTCTCATTGAAGAGGAGTTGTTTCTCAAGGGGTGTAGCTAAGCGAAAGGGCACGGGACATAGGCATGTAGGCGAGAATGATCGTAGCTCTATAAAGGAGGGCGTCCTCAATTTTGTTCAGAAATTAGGTTTTCATTATACTAAGTACGCTGTGCTTACATTTGGAACTAACAACTATCTAAAATCATAGAGCTTTTAATACGAAATATATATCATGTAAATATCATGAATTTTATAGTTTTGATGTAGATCTACATATAGAAATATCAAATTCATCTTAAGCCTAGGAAATGAAATATTTTAATAGGAAAAAGTTGCATTTTTGAGGTAAATGCGAGAATGATCGTAGCTCTAAGGAGGGCCATCAGAGAGCCTATCGACATCTTCTCACGCCGCACAAGGCAAGTTACTCTCGGTCCCCAAACACCATGGGAATAAAAGGGAACACAACATTTTGACACCCTAGCTAATTTAAGTAAAATACCAGGCGAAAATGTCAAAAACAATCCTGGAATGTAAAGGAAAATATAAAGTTTGAGAGCCTGAAACGGCTTATGAGAAATGCCCTCAGCGAGCACCTAAATTCAAAATGGTCTCGGGCATGTCAGGGCCCAAAGGTATTATTATGTGATTATTGGTGTTATAGGTGTGCAACCGTTTCTAAACTTAATTAGAACCAGTCGGGATAAGAGAGTACTAAACGACATATTTACAGAAAATTAAAATACATTTATGTTTATTTACATAATTATTATACATTCCGAATAAGCCTTTTCAAAGATATGGACCAACCCGTTCGACCCCTGGTTATCGTCTTTGCATGGGCGGGCCTCGAACTGGAGCTAGAGTAATTCGTCTATCATGTGCACCATGTGTATGATGAAGACTGCCTTACAATTGAATGAATATAAACTCAGTTTAATGTGCCCAAAACCAAAACAAAATCATTTTTTCATTTGTTCGTCGACTCGCAGCCTCGCTCGGACTAGCAACAGGCAGATTATTGATTAACTGGTAGCGATAACTCACGGGTTGATACTAAGATGAGGATTTGGGATGCTCAATTGATCAGCAGTGCAGCCCATACACACACACCTGTCACACACGGTCCTGCGTGTTCAACTAAGTGTGAAAATGTAAACTGCACTTTGTTCTATCCTTATCAATGTAGCATTCTCAATTATTAACCGATATTCATGAACAATATCACAAAAAGAGATTTCCTTACAACTTTAAAATTTAATATTTGTACGTAAGAGCTATAATAGTTTTTTTTTACGTAAGAGCTATAATAGTTTTGGAGAATTACCTGCAGGTCAGTTATTTATTTTGAGGACTGTATCAGAATTACTATTGGAAAATTTCTCTTCAGTATATTAAATGTTCACTGTGTCATGCGGTTATAGAGTATGACTAAAATCTTCAATAGTCTTTTTCTCAAAATGGTCAAAATGAAGGTAAGGCCTTGTGTTTCTGAGCCCATGCATAGTAGAACTGGATCAAATCATTCCATCCAGCCCCCTCTGTGATTTATCCGACGTACGGTGTACGATTTGTCGCCCTCTGTTGAACATTTATTGCACAATGTTTTGATCACGTGATTTTACACGAAAATGGCGACTATGTGGCGAAACCAGACAGACAGACACGTAGGACCAAAGTATGTTTGTTTTGTAGCTGAAATGAAAGCGTAAACATGCAACTTCTTCACTCTTTGTATTCAAGAAGGAAACTGACATTTTGATACATGAGCAGGTATGGGTTTTAGTAAGAGTAGTTATATGAAAAGTTGAATATAATATTTATAAACAAACAACTGCACTGACTGACGACACCAAAAAAGTGACACAGACTGAGACTGAGTCCCTTTTCACCGTCTATGGACTGAGACTGACTCAGAACGATGAGCTGAGCCTGAGGATTTTAATCTGCATGCGTTGTGTGTATCTGTGTTTGCCCTTTTAATTGAATGTTTAATTTAGGCAATCCTTGCACTTGGTATACTTGGTATACTTGGTTGATTAGTCCTCTTTTCCAATGGGAAGGACTCTCAGTCTGTTCTTGAAGGAGGCCACTACCTAGTACTAGTACTAGTAGTCCGAGGTGGCTCAGACTCGTTCCGATACGATCAGTCATCTAGTGGGAGGAACGACAACACGTACGCTACGTGAACGAGCTAACTACCTAGGACGTGCAGAAACCAGATTTTCAGGCAATTTATTCCTATACCTAGTCCTAGTGCAACTTTTCTGTTGCATGCGCGGTCATTGAAATCGCCATAACTTTAAAAGTATCCATTCGATTTTGTTGAATGAGGTATCAAACTGCGTAGAAGAAATTTGCTCATTCAATGTATATCTCAGATTTTTGGTACCGATTATCTATTTTGAATAGCTATTAAACCTTAAAGTGCCTGTTCAGGGCCTTTATGTGCTAGGTTAGGGAGGTTCATATCTACACGCAAATTATAGGCAGACTTGCGCTGTATTAAAAATCATGAGTCCATATAACACGTGTACATATCAACATGATTTTATCGATGATTCTTACCTTTGTAGATTACATAGATTTTTAATTATTTTGCAACTGTGGGCTTGGTATATATCCTATGTACTCTTTCGTGATCAATGCACAGACATCGGGGTTTTTTTCTGTTAAAAATATTGAAATTTATAAGAGATGCGTGGAACTCAAGAATAGTGGTAAACAACAAAATATCACATGCGGTGATCAGTCTCTGCAGATTTGTTACGTAAAACGCCTACGACGCTGCTGTTTCCAATTCACTTTGTACATGTGCAGCGTTCGTCTGAAACCACAGTCAAAGAGACTTAAAATGACGCAATGAAACGGCCATTGTCACGTGGGAAAAAAGAGACTGACTTGTACGCTGCCCTCAACATGCATCGCTACGCCGCGTGGTCAATAATTTTACTACACACGATAGCGGTTATTTTAGGATTCCGAGGACGTACTCTATATTAATCACTCGTCGTGGAATTCGGAACTTTGACAGTTGTTAAAGACACACAGGTGATAGCGGTAAACGCAAAGAAGTACGCACAAAGGAGGCTGCTATCTTAATCCGTTTAGACGACACGTTTTCACGAATTTACATTTTCACACCTCAGATAATGCGCTGTTTTCTGCTTCCGTCGTTCGGTTTTAAAAATAAGGTAGGTAGAAATGCTCTGTAGGTAAACGTATTACAGTATTACTGATAATCTTATTTGCAAACGTCTTACCTTTGCCGTGTTCAAGAAATATTTTTATGTGAACTACTCGCTGCTGTGACACAGTTGTATCGGCTTTGAAACCAGGAGCTATGTCAGGTAGCTATTACAAGCAATAGCAATAGCTACGTGAAGTTAGGTATAGTTCATATCATTGACTATAGAGGGCGACATATTTGACCAAAATATGTAGAAAACTCATGTTTACCTCTTTTAAATTCAGCGGAAAAGTACGAAACTGCTGGGATGTATTCACTGATGTATAAATAACCCCACACAAGCAACTAGACATCATGAAAGTAAACCCTTAATTTACCTAAAATGGTTTTAAAATGTGCATGACTTAAACTACTTTTGGTTATAACTTTTTTATTATTCAGCCTGCAGACAAGGTTGAACCATCATTTTTTATTGTAAAGTACTTTGTTTCCATGTATTCCATTTTCAAAGAGATAATTTTATTTTCAAAATTTTATGAACATGCCTAGCTAGGTGTATATTGGTACAGTGTGGTCTTTCATACAAGTCAGGTACTTAACTTGGTATCGTATAATAACTCCTTGTATTGGTATGATGGCATCGATGGACCACGGCAGACCTAAACGTCCACAGTTGCAAAATGATTAAAAATCTATGTAATCTACAAAGGTAGGAATCCTCGATAAAATCAAGTTAATATGTGGGCGATTCCACGGTAACACGCGTTACATTTAAGCGCGCCATTCTTTATTCTCCACTCTATAACTGTAAAAGTAATTTGAATGAAGTTGTCATCTTTTGTATTGTAATACCCAAGACTTAAGGCTAGATCCTCATGCTAACACCAATATGAAAAATTAGCTCATGTTAATGTAAGACCGCTCTGAATATCGGTAACACACGTTACGAAAAAAGACGCACTAAAAAAAATCCCAACTTTGTTTAGCTTGTGTATTTCAACTAACCAACCTACAATCAATTGGTCACTACTGTAAGCAAGTACCTTTATAAGGTTTATAAAACTAGAATAATAACAAGAATTAAAGTTCTCACTTTTTGTAAAATGCAAAATAGTCGGTAACACGTGTTACGGTAACACGCGTTACACTTTGTCCCGCCATAATTTACTAGCCTTAGATTTTATTATATTTCTAAATTAAAATTAATTTTGACTTTGACAATTGAACTAACATATTAACCATAAATAGTGATAAATAACACTTGAAAAATTGAGGTTTTAGCACGTTTTCCTGAATATGAGTTTGGTAACACACGTTACGCCATTTTGATGGCCTATTGTAGAGTGGTGGTTATGAATTTATCTAATTGTTTACTATTTTTAAATAGGGCCTAACTAGTAGAATTAAAATTAATAAGTGGTGTAAATTAAGACCAAATCAATAAAGTAAATATTTTCAAAAAAGTGTTGCTCCGGTAACACGTGTTACCATTTTTGGGGTAAGAAAAGTAGAATTTTTTCATAGTAAACATTAGCCAAATGTTGTAACATTTTTTCCTGAACCTTTGCATGAGCTTTGAACAACATAGAGGTAAAAATAAATCTTTTGGAGCAATTTTCAGTTTTTTTGCTCCTTCACATTTTCATGGAATCGCCCATGTACACATTGTTGATCTGGATGGACTCGATGTACGCCGTTCGCGATTACGAGATGTGTGTGTGGGACCACGGTAACTGCAAAAGTTGTGATGTATTTTATGAAGCATGGTCAATCTAGCTTTGTCTTTTTCTGTCTTCCAGATTGGGCCATGATAGTTGTTGCATCATGACTCCAAACAACGCTGCTTGTCCTTCCGAAGTTGTTAAAGTGTAAACCTGGCAGCTCTCCTTTGTATTTTCTCCACTTTGTTGGACAGGACAGCTGATGGAGGATCCCAAACAGGGCGGCTGTACTCCAGGATTGGTCTGACAAGTGATTTATAACAGTGGCGTAGCTAGGTTATTGATATTGGGGGGGGGGGGGGGAGAAATAAAATGAACCGACAAGATTGTTATGAGTCAAGATATGCGCAGATAGCGCACAATTTCTTTTGACTTTACACCTGTTTTTGGCACGATTGAGATACATTTTGGCTCTAAACAAGCTTGTTCCAACGAATATTTGGGGTAACATATGCGCGCATAACGCATATGTTATTTTTTTCATCTGTGTACTTTTGACCATCAATTCCATGATTCCTCTGGTCAAATGAACGGACAATACAATCTCAACCGACACACAATATTGGGGGGGGGGGGGGGGGGGGTGGGGGAGCAATCGCCATCCCTTCACCCTCGCCCCCTTGCCCTCGCCTTCGCCCTCCCCCCTCCCCCTCGCCCCCCTCTGGCTACGCCACTGATTTATAAGCTTGGACTTTGAGTTGGTGATTTTAAACGTTGATGTTTCGACGGAGGAAGTTGAGAGTATTATTTGCCTTATTTGTGATCTTGTCTATGCTTGTTCTATCTTAAGTCGCTGGTGATAGTAATTACTCCAAGGTACTTTGCCCGATCCACATGCTTAAGTTGATGGCCATACGGATAGTATGTAATGTTTCTTTTGCGAGTGATGTTGATTATTTCGCACTTATCCGGGTGAAATTCCATCATCCAAGTCTTCTCCCATTTTGTAAAGGTAACTTGGCATCACCTTCCCCTCTCACTGCCAATTTACCATGTAGATCATTGTGTCGTCTGCGAAGAGTCTGGCAGTTGATGCTAACCCTTCAGTGATGTAATTTATGTAGTAAAGGAACAAGCAAGGTCCTAACATCGATCCTTGTGGTACGCCAGAGATGGCGGTAGCACGATTTGAGGTGACACCATCCACAACCACTGCCTGTGTGCTCTATTGTTGAGGGAATCGTTGATCCAACAAATTAACAATTTGCTTCACCGTCAATTCCATACCATCGCAGCTTTTTGATGAGTCTTTGATGGGAATGATGATCAACTTTGTCAAAAGCTTTGGAGAAATCTAGCACCAAAGTTGTATGAATGAAGCTTCTGTCTAAGCAGCAAGTTCTGGCAGTCGCCAATGAAAGCGCATGAGCTGGCATTGTAACACTTGAACGCCAGGGTTGTCACCACTCCGGGCGGCGCTGGGCGGAGCTACCGGTTCTCAAAATCTCCGCCGGTACTCACAGTAAATTTCAGCCTTACCGCCCAGCACAAATTTCTTACCCACACTGATTCCACTGAATAAAATTCTTAGATTACTGTGTAATTCCTTGGGTTTTTTTACCGCAAAACGGCGAAGTAAGCTTAAATATTTCCTCACTGGTCAAAACCAAACATCATCATTTATTCATAGTCAACAACCAATATGTGACGTAGTCGACTGATCGTATCGTCTCTCACGGGTATTCACTAGATTGACTGTGTGCAATTCTAAAATGGGTTAAACATAAATAATAAATAATGGTAATAAACTGATCAGAACCACTGAAAGATAGACAGGTAGACCCCAGCGGATTAAATAACAACATAGTACATTGGCCTCTCTGTGGATTGACCTCAATCTCAGGTGACTTGAATCAGACACAAACCAATTCAGTGATTGGAGTCATCACAACATTTCATTTGTTTTGGACTTGGCCTTTGATATGACTCGCTTTTTGCTAAAAAAATGCTATACGTTTGAAATAACGCCATCATTTTCATGTTATTTTATTTCCAGGTGGTTTGTTAATACTGAATAACACTCCTTCATCGCCATGTGGAACAGACTGTCCAATATAGCACAGAATGTGCAGACAGGGCTTGACACGGTAGTAGACAATGTCAACAAATCTATGACAGAAGAAGAGGCAGCTGCAGCCATGTTGGCTGGCGAGGTAAGTCAGACTCTCCATTCTCCAACATTCTCGTATTTTTTTTTATTTGAGTACACAGGACAGATGATTCTTGCAAACAACTCGTGCAAGAATCAACTTTGATTTTCACACTCGGCAACAAAATTCTCCCTCTGCTGTGTACTATACTATGGACTTCAATTTTTTTTTTTTTTGGGGGGGGGGCATGAGGGGGACATGCCTATGATCATCGGGGCATAACCAACTATTTTTTTGTATGTTGTATGTATATGCAGTAGTGGAAATACCCACATGACTTTCCACCTGGATCATGTGTGTCGCAGCTCTATTTAATAATATTGTGTACTGATAGTAGTATTGCTTTATTCCGTAATAATAAGAGCGATATAAATCATGTCTTGGCCAGTTCACCCCTCGCTAGTCTAGTGGTTGAGTTACATGCTTTACAATGCAGAGGTCCCTGGTTCGATTCCCACTAGGACCACTTTTCCAACTGATTTATTTCCTTTTGTAAAAGTTGGGTTAAAACATATATAGATGTAGCAGTAACCGTCTATGGTTAGAAATATTCTTAGTCCACAAAGTGTGTAGTTTCTAGTTAACCCCAGGTGGAAAGTCATGTGGGTATTTCCATCACTGCATTCATCAGGCCATTCAACCCCTCGTCCACTCATCCTTTTGTGAGGGTACTGCTTTGATACCTCTACAGGGACCCAATCAATATTGACCTTTGTGGATTTATCCTCACTTTACAACTACAGCTTTTAAATCTCACCCACCATTTCTTACCTGTAATTCTGTTGTATACATCCTATAACCATTGCAGTGTGTTTACTATGCCTTAACAGAGCAACACGCTGCCTTTTACTCTGTACATAATACCAGTGTCTATTTTTCTACTTGATAAAGACAAGTTTTAACTTGTCGAAACGTTGTGTGTTTTCCTTTTTCTTCTCCGTGTTTTCCTTTCTTTTTGGCGTCTTTTGTAATTGTTTTATATTGTTATATTGGGTTAGTGATTTTACACCTGTGCTACTTAGAGTTTGACATTTTATGGGGGGAGGGGGGCTTTCTGACAGGGGGCTGCCTCCCCTATAGTAATGCTCCCTGCAGGGTTGTAGCTAGACCAGATTGAGTGCCGGACAATTTTACTGACGGCGAATGGAGTAAGTGTAGCGAACGAAGTGCAGTGGATCATGGAATGGAGTCTAGAGGCCTGCTTAAGTGGTTATAAATGCACTTTGAGGTTTCCTGTCACATAATTTCTTGTTTTATGAGGCAGTTTAATAATTTTGTCCACAAATTGTTTAAAAAAAAAGGGAAAAAAAAGTTTTGTTTTTTTTTAGTGCCGGATTTTTTACCCTTATTTTTTAAGAGTGCTGGACGCTGGGCAAACTTCCGGACAGCCTCGTCCGGTGCCGTCCGGAGTAGCTACAACCCTGTGCCCCTGCCCTGTTACACATGGCAAACAGGGAATACTGGAAGCCATTTACTTAACGGAGGTATTGTAATTACTTTTGTTGACGTTTCAGAACACCCCCGCTGGTGGAGGTGACGCAAGTTTTGTATCGGCAGGTGACGCTAGTTTCAGTGCGGATGTTGACGCTAATGAACAACTCACGCAGCAGAATAAGTTGGTGAATCAACTAAAGGATATGATACGAAGCAAGGATAAGGATATGATGGTAAGCATTTAAAAAAAGTCCATGGTAACAGATTTGGTATGCAAAGAAAATCGGAGCACTTTGGAGAATTTGAACCTTGTACGAAGAATTTGAGAACAATGCTGACCGTTGACCTATTTTGCCATATATCTCGGACACTAACATCGAGTGGATAAACAACCGATTACTTTTTTTGCTCTTTATTATATGATCTCAGGTAAGGCTGTGAATGCACGGGTAGTTTCGTACCCGGGTACCCGAAAATACACACTATAAAAATATATATATATATATAATTTTTTTAAGTACAAATTTGTCCCCAAAATGACACATAATGGGGTCAATAGAGGTCATTTGGGGGACAAATTTGTACTGAAAAAAAAAAGATGAAAAAAAGAAAAGAATTTGGGTACCTAATTTGGTACCCGGGTACCCGGAATAGCGGGCGGGTGCCCGGGTACCAGGGTTTAAGTCACAGTCTGAATCTCAGGAACAGTTTGATACGCATTTTAACATAATCTGAGTATATTTGCAATATGACCTTTGACTTCTGATAGCGGCCAAACGGCTCATAAAAAAAATGAGAGCAATGAAATTTGAATTCCTGAGGATCAATAGTTAGAAACTACACAAAATGAAAATGTACCATACAGGTCAATTAAAATACCCAAGGAACCACACTATTGTAATTTATTGTTATAAAGCAAATTCAAATTTTAAGAAATCAGGGCTCTATTCCATATAGTTCAACTTTTAGATCTTGAGTGTGTAAGTTCCACAAAGGAATTTCTATTAAATTCTTCTTAAATAATATGTAGTCTCGGACAAACTAGTGTGAATTAAATTAACCAAGACCTTTAAAATACACTGTCTCGAACCCAGACCATCTCGCATTCGCAGCTCGATGGAATTCCCCACTTGACCACAGGGGACTGTGTTTACATGGACACCAGATGAACGAGCACTAAAGTATACAAAGTCTTTGCTTTCAGCACCAATATTCTTAAGTTAAGAATGAAAAACTCTTCATAAGAATATTACCCTATAATTTAAGAAGACTTCCTTAAGAATCAAATCTTCTTGAATCCAACTTAGAAGATCTTACAGTTTTATGAAATAGGACCCTTATGTTTAAAAGCAAATTCAATTTTTAACCAAAATACTACTTCCAAGCTTATCTCCAAGTGCATGTGTGGACGGTTTTTGATGACGTAATAACCGAGCCTATATAATGAGCACAGTATACTGCACGAACAAGTAGCTGAGGGTCGGGCTTGCCTATGCTGGCTGGGGTTTTTGGGGTGGAGGCCGGGTCCATGGTTCGATTTCTCTTCCAAAATTGGGATCTGGTTAAAAACACGGGTTGTGGGGTTAGGGTTATGAAATCTGAAGAGCAAAAAAAATGTATAAGAAATTGTGTATCATTAATTGTTCTCTTTTAAGCTCATTTCATTTAGTCAGAATTAGTGGAATTCTTGTACTTAATGTGCCATTCTTTTTCTTCAAAACCGAATTATTATCACCTACTGATGCCGATTTGGCGTCGGTGATGCCGTTTGATGCCATTTAACGCCAACAGTATAAGGCTATATTAAAAAAATAAATTAAAGTGATGTGATCAATGAAAATCTGAAAAATCAGTGAAATTTTGGGATTTTTTTATTTTGAAAAAAAGAAAGAAAAGAAATTATCATAATTTTCCTTCTTCTATCACGCATCAATTAACTAACGCACCCGGAAGCTTTGAGACAAATGATTTTTTTCATTAAGCCTAAAAGAGACACCGTTCACATATAGTGATGACTTAACAAAGGTGTAATTAGATACCACTGGACAGGAGAAAAAAAACAGGGATGTCAACGATCCAATGATAAGCTAAAACATTTGTTATGTTGTATTATTCATGACTTCATGTAATACGTTCAGTCGGCTAAAACTATTTAACCATTGATTTGTGCTCCAGGAAACCAACGCTAAATTGTCCAAGGTCAAGCTGCAAGCCAAAGCCAAGATCACGTCTCTCAATGCTCAGATTCAGGATCTAAAGAAAAACGATGAAGGAGGAGGAGATGGTGGATCAGCTAAGGTAAGGGTTTATGTGCTTGCAACATAGAGCAACGGCTCTGACATAGTTTTATCAGTGCCTATTGGGCAAAAATAAATACCAACGAAAAGATACATTCTAAAAATAAAGTTTGTTTCCTATACTGGTAGGTGTCGTGAAAACCTAAATGCAAAATACTTTTTAATATTTTTTTAATTATTGAGATGCGATTTTAGCATCATCTGCTTCAAGTCAAGATTTTTTCAAGGATTATGAAAACCTGTCTCCCCAAAAAACAAAATCACCAACAAAAAACAAACAAAAAATGCAGTTAAAAGGGCTTCAAACAAAGTGTGGCTAAACATGTTATATCTTAAAGCAGGAATTATGTGGGCAAAATAGAAGTATGAACATGACGTCAGAGCTTTACTCCAATTCCAATGCTCGCAGCGTGTTTTCTGATATTTGTTTCCAATATACCTTTGCATATCTAATTACCAGATCACTAGAATAGACACATACATTTGTATATGGGTAGACTGTATCCTCCATGTTGTACGCACGATCCTTTGCCCTACTCTGTTGTGGAGGCCCGCTCTGCATTATGGGTAATATTAAGCTCAGGTCGACTCTTGAGGGCGCTGGTGGAACTTGCCTAGCATGTGGGTGGGATAAAGTATAGCTGATTATTTGAGAACTGCCCTAGGATACTAGCTGGTATAATTTGCTGCAAAATAATGCCATATGCTTGATGATACAGATAAAACTGTGGTCTAAATGAGCGTTGTTATTGGGTATATATCATAAAGAGTTTTTGTAGGCACTTTTTGTGTTTCTATAGAATGATTTACTTGTGTGTGTGATTGTCCACCTGGCCCTGTTGATTTGCTTATTTTTGCGAGCGCATGCTTTAACCCCCTGGGGTCTACCTGTCTATCTTACAGTGGTTCTGATTGGTTTATTGCAAGATGTACTCAATTGAATAGCCAATTAAAATGCAGCTTGTAAAATGTTTCACTCCCATGTTTATCAGGGATACAATTATTCTAACAATGTCTCTCATTGGTGCAATAAATGATGTATCCATCTTTTTAACCAATCGGCCGGTAGTTCTCAGGGGGTTAATTTATATGGCAAAAGTGACCCCAAGATTAACCACAATGAGGATATATGGTCTGAAATTGTGTTCTGTAGTCTGCAAATTTCATTTGAGAGGTATATGTGCAGGCATGAGAATCTTCCTGATAATTCAGGAATTCCTGCTTTTTTGTCATCCAAATTCCCACAATTTTATTTATTTTCAGCCCATTTTTGTTGTTTTAGCCCAATTTGATCAGATTTCCATGAAATTCTGGTCGAGGATGGTAGCTGGTATATATGCTGCAACATAATGCCATATGCTTGATGTTTCTCATTTTAAGATGAGATTAGATAAAACAAAACATATGGTTTTAAATTTAAATTTTAGATTTCAGACTATATATTATAACAGAGGAACAATTTGAAGTGACTCTTGTCCTCATTTTGTCAAATTGGGTTACCTGTAATTAAGCATGTACTAGTTTGGTTATTATCGTCACCATGATGTGAGTGTGATTGAGCGCCTGCATATATAATGCCTATATATAGCCAAAGCATATTTTAACTGCTAGTATTTTACTCACATTTTAACCAGTGCGGTTTGCTTGCATGTAATACCAGCTAAAGTTAACAATTTCTTCTCTAATACTGATGCACATAAGGCCTCCCCCCCCCAAAAAAAATCAATTTTGTTAAAAAAAAAATTTAACCAAAAATTCAAAAAAAGAAGTTTTTTTCTGACCAGTCGGGACTGCCTCACACGGTCGGTCGGACGAGGACAAGCAAACAACTTTTTTGTTGTTGGCCTAATACTAAATTGCATAAAAGTGTTAGTTCTGTTGAATTATTTCCAAAGGATTAGGATGTCAACTAATAGCTTATTCAAACATCCACTCGACTTAGATGACATATTAAAATACACACACGCCAAGCACTAAAAAATGGACTTTGACTGTGGTCACCGTGGGATCTGAGGGTATTTGGCTTTTTTTTCGTTTGATTTTGTCGTCAAGGTGTACAGGGTCTCATTTTAACATTTTCACGCAACGTTTTAATGCATATACGGGCGCTCGATGTGTGTCCTTTTGATGACGCGCATTTGTTGCGTTGGTAAATATTTGCAATCGCAACGCAGCCCCAACCAAAAGCAAAACGCATGACACAACGTAGTGCAGTTTCATGTGCAAGGGCGTTGCTTTTTCAATTAGTTTGAAACGTCACAATAACAAATCATGTCAGATTTTGTGGCCAGTTCAACTTTGAGAGTTTAGGATTCTTTAAAAATACACATTATATAAATATGTTTACATAATATCCAAACAACCATTTTAGAATCAGACGGTCATCTTGTGGGTACCCACTCACTTTTGTTTCATATCTTCAGAACATAAAATCCATACTAATACTTAGAAGGGGATATTAGTGAATTAACACCATTGTTACTTTCACCTAGCTAGGCTCTGTTTTCCAATGTCTGCTGAAAAAAAACACCCGCCAAATTGTGGTAAAAATGGTACCTGACCTCGTAGTCAAATACTTCTGAACAGAAACAAATCTCTGGCTTAGTGCCACAAGGCCTCATCAGCAATAGCTGCCAGTTGTTTGTTATATATGGGTTAAATATATGCTGAGCAATTGGTATCAACTAAATATAACTCGGAGCAGCTATTGTAGATATGATCTGTTTGTTGAGATATCTAGTGATGTGAAAAGTCACTGTTATAGCTGCCATATTTTGTTTGCACTTCTGGTGCTATATGGTGCACCCTTGTGGAAATGAAATTCTTACACATGGCAGCCAATGTAGATAAGGCCTTTTGGCTCTAAACCCTCAACATTTACCCAAATCCTCAGCCTGACAGCGGAGGCGACGATGCTGCTACCCGGGGTAAACTCCTCGTCCTCAAGAAGAAACTGGAAGAGAAGACGAAATCGCTGCAGGAAAAGAACGCCCTCGTGGAGAAACTAAGCCAGGTGGTCAACGAGAAACAGGAGACGATCAACACTCAGGAAGTTGTCCTGCAACAAAAAGACGCCACCATTGGTGATAAAGAGGAGAGCGAGAGGAAGATCGTGGCTGAGCTTCACGACAGAGATACGACGATAGAGAAGCGTGATGCGGTGATTGCGGCGATGAGGAGCGGTGGAGCGGTTGTGCAAGAAGGGGGCACCGTTACTGGTGACCAAAGCTCCAGAATTGCTGATTTAGAGGTCAGTGTTTGCTAGAAAAAGTGAAACTGGTCATCAAATAATCCCAATAACATAACATATTTGGTATGTGTGACATGTCTGGACAGTGAGTCTGGGATTCAAAGTAGATTGGGCCTTATTGAGTTAGCAATGTTGTTGGCTCAGCAACATCTTTAGGATTTCTTCTATAGATCTAAAAAAGCTTCTATGCTATTTCATTAATGCATCAGAGTTAACATTTAGGCTATTGGTCCAGTGCCAAGATGCAGGCAAACTTGTCTACGCACCGCACCCTATTGACGAATCTCATCAATTTTTAAAAACAGGGCATGTTCTCATAGACCTCATTGTCAATAACAAGTCATGAAAACTGCAAGCAGCTTAAACGTGACTGAAGAACAGTCAGACTTGGATCAATATTCACTGTTGAATATGTGTCATCATCAGGGGAATTTGACCATGAACTGAATTCTAACATCTTTCATATAACATCATTATACAAGTTTGTGGTGGGTAAAATTTCTCTCTAATACACTAATCATACTGGGCTGAAATAGACCTGTTCAAATTGGCCTTAGCCTGTGGTATAAACATTAAAACACCCACCTATTTTAGACAAAAAACATGACGAACAAGACCATTTCCGTATCACTTAATATGCATATAATGAGGTGACTTCAATTCAACATAAACACATATATCATGGCAGTCTTGGTTTTTAAGGTCTTCAAGAAACGGTTTTGTTTGGTGTAGTGCAACAAATGTATGTTTGTTGGAATGAATTAGAATTTCTGGGTTAAAAAAAAAACCCTTATCCATTACACTAGGTTACTACCAATCCACTCTCTTGGGATAGTGACATCTTTTAGTTCAATCAGTTCTAAATTGGCAAGAAATACACATTTTTTATTTCTCCACGCTCCAAAAAGTGAACTTATGCGATTTTGGCCAGAAGCACGCATCACGCATTTGATGCACTGGTGCGCTTGTTGTGTTCTATGGGCCTGTTATGTTCATGTGCGCCTGTTATGTTCATGTGCGCCTGCACCATTCTGTATTAATTGACTGCTATAGTTTAATCAGTTCCAAACTGGCGAGAAATATTCGTTTTTTATCTCTACCCGCGCTTAAGTGATCTAAGCGTATGAGAGCGAATTGTGGCCACACTCACGCTGTTTTGGATGTAAGCACGCGTCACGCATGTTATGTACAGTGCGCTTGTTGCCTTAATGCGCGCTCGCATCCTTCTGTATTCATTCGCTGCTGTAATAAAGCTTCGCCAATTTGGAGCTGGTCAAACTATAATAGTCATTTCACTTCTTCACTTCAAAATATAACTTCTTCATTAACTGTTCATCTTCTACTCTCTACATAACCAGCATTTCAATGGAAGGCAACATCACTGTCTTGAGGAAGGGAAAAGTACTTTATAATATGAACGCTTACTTTTTTTTAAAAAAGCCTACTGAAATGTAAGAACATACTTAACACTTTCCATGCCGCTCGTCTGCAGACTATGGTTCCAAAATTTCACATAATGTTTCAAAGATGTCACAATTATTGAATTTCATCACCATATTTGGAATCCCCTGGATAAATACATTGAAATAAGTACAAACATGCCTAGTATTGGTTCAGTAATCCTTGAGATAGACTTTGAAAATTGGGAAAGGTTTCTGAAAAATCTGTTTTGTGTACATGGTAAAACTAATTATTGCCGTATGGAAAGTGTTAAGTAAGCTTTCCATCACCAATCATCACCACTAACTAACCCATCCACAGACAGAGCTACAGCAGGAGTCGGTGCGCGTCAAAGAGCTCTATGCGCAGCTCGTGTACAAAGACAAGATGGTCATTGAACAAACCAATCAGACTGTGGAACTCGAGGAACAAATGTCAGAGTTCAAAGATCATCTCAGGAATAAAGATGAGGTCATTGAAGGTCGAGACAAGGTCATTCAGGTAAGGACCGAAGACAAGGAAGATGTTATGTGCGATTCAACATGCGTAGAAACACTGTAGCGCCCACAGGCTAAACAGATTTGCCAAAGTAATGCGCATAGAGGAAAAAGGTTCACTCTGGCTAGTTCACCCAGGATAACCTAGCTTACACCTGTTCATTTGGTGATAGATGAAATAGACTTAAGAAGGAGAAATCTCAACCTTGAGATATTCCCAAAGGATCTGGCTGCTAAGAGTGGACCTAAGGGTTTAGTTAATTAGCAGATTATAAAATTCATCTAAGTTTCACCCTCTTTAATACACGTAATAGAGATAGGCGTGGCCGCGTGATGTAACCCATTTTTTAGCTAACTTTGAATCTTTCGTAAAAACATTGAAGTCTGATAAATTGTGTACTACATGTACTTGCAGCAGAAAAACATGTTTCATTCAAATCGAAGAAAAAAACCTAAATCCCATTTATGTTCGCGTGTGACCATTTTGGGGTTATCCACTGCTGTTCATACCAGGCATGGTAACACATTTTATATAATACCTAATTCATGCTTCAAATAACATAATGGACATTTCATTATGTACATTTGTCTAATATTTCACCATTTCTATTTCAAACTAACTCGTCATCTGGATTAAGGCCTAAAATAAAAATGGTTTGTTTGACGTAATGCACTAACCAAACCTGACCGACTATAAATGGTATAACCAAATACACCAAAAGATCACCGACTCCTTGTGTTTATCGGTTTAGGTGGTACCTTGAACTTTTTGTTGAGTTGAGGTCAGTTTTGTCTTAGAAACAGTACCTGACCATCTTTATTTTGTCAAGCCATTTCGCCAAATAAACAGTTTATTATAATTATACCGTGCCTTTGATTGACCTAAAAGGTACTAATATCGCAAGCAAAGAGTGGAATTCACTGTTGTCATCCGTTTTGTAGAAATATGGTGACCGGAAATCTTTTGTTTTGGAAACAACTGGAAATTCTAAGTCTGATATTTTATTATGTACTGGTGCTAAAAACATTTTACCAAACTTAGCATTAATTGTGTTTGCTGTTTTCTTTCATTGAATACCTTGATGCATGAAAAGGCATTCAGAATGAGTGTTTTGCATGAAATGGAGATTGCTGTCAAGAAGGGGCTCATAATGTGATGAACAAATTGACATCTGTTTTTTCTTTTTACACAGGGATGCAAGACTTGGGGATATATCCGGAATTCAGGAAACTAGGCCACACAAAAAAAATTCTTGTAAAAAACCAACAACAAAAACCTTCTTTCTATCTTTCTTTTTTCCATTTTTTTTCACCAGTTGTCTTTTTTTCTCCTTTCATTTCCGGAATCGGATTGAGATATTTCAGCATAAAAAAGGCACATATGTTGTTTTTTGTGATACCCTGTAGCCTTTTCTCCAGATGAATAAATGTTCGATGCCCTGTGCGCAAACACTCGGGCCATCTGGCCAAGCTTGCGTAAAAAGTTCAGGAAATCGATCAATCACCCACTTGCATCCCTGATTACAATTATGTCACTAAATCCTTAAAATATTAACCATTAAAATCAAGGTTGATGTATTTCTTGTTCGTTCACCATGCAGGTCTTGCAAGGGGAAAGTAAGGAGAAAGACCAGGCCATTCAGGACTTGAACAAAGTCCTTGAAAACATGCGCACCAAGATGGAGCAGGCCGATGAACAATTGACACAACTCAAAGAAGAGATCCAACAAAGGGACGAGCTACTCAAGTCCGAAAGAGACAGATTGGAGAAGGAGAAAGCAGAGGTGGAAGCGTCTTGCAAAGAGCGTGTCCAGGAAGTCAGGGATGTTGCCAGGAAACGTCAGGAACAGATGGAAAACATGGCTGTGGAGCACAGGAAAGAGCTCGCCAATCTTGTTGGGGAATCGGACGATGGCGCCAACAAGGACGTCGTTCAGATGTTGGAGAGGCGTTGCCAGGAAGCCGAGGAAAATCTGGCGGGGAAGAGCAAAGTCCTCGAGGTGCTTCAGATGGAGATCGGCGAGAAGGAGAGGCAGCTTCTCGGGCAGGGTTCAAACATCAATGCCCTGACCGAGAAATACGAGATGTCGCAAGAACAGTGCAAAGCTCTCCAGGAACAGTTTATTGCGAAGGAAGACGAATGGAAAACCGAAAGAACTAATATTGAGAGTAAACTGGCAGAAGTGTCGGAGAAACACGAAACTGAACTGACCGAAAAAAATAGTGCAATAACTTCCCTCCAAGGTGCTCTTAGTCAATACGAAACCGCCTACAACCAGGCCAGTAGCCAGTACAGCACCGTTATTCAGAATTTTGAAACCGTGAAATCGGAACTGGAGCAATCCAGTGCCGAACTTGAAGCCACAAAGTCGGAACTTGAGCAGACAAGAACTGACCAGGGTGATAAGGAGAAAACCGACTCCGAAGAACATGAGAAATTAGTAGAGGATCTGTGTAATCAGATTGCGCAGAAAGAGACCGATTTGGAAGCGAAGTCTTTGGAGCTAGAGGACTTGAATAAGAAGTCGTCTGAGAAGTTTGGCAAGGTGAAGGCTCAAGCTAAATCCAAGATCAAGGCATTGGAAGATGAATTGGAAGAGCTCAAAAAGGTATGTTTGTGTGAGCCTTTTTTTGTGTAACAATATTGTCCATGGTTTTAAAACTATAAACAAAGCGCTGCAAGCGTACCAGCAATTACAATTGTTGGTGCAAAACCAAAAGGTTATGACACGCATGTGTGTGTATTTGTGATTGAAACAGTATTGATGAGGGAGGGGGATGTGATGTCTCTGCAATGTGGATATCAAATAGTTTTCTTAGACTAATTAACACTTTCCACGCTAAAGTTTTACCATACAAAACAAGATTTTTCAGAAACCTTTCGCAACATTCAAAGTCTATCTCAAGGATTACTGAACCAATACTAGGCATGTTTGTACTTATTTCAATGCATTTCTCATGGTGATTCCTAATGTGGTAATTAAATAAAATAATTTTGACATTTTTGAAACATTTTGTGAAATTTTGAAATGTCATCTGCAGATGCCTGCCGCATGGAAAGTGTTAATGTCTGACCTTGTTCCACTGCTAGATGGACTTTTCAAGTAGGGTAATTTGGATTTTTAAAAAAAATCCACATTCACAAATTTATGGGACCGGTAGGTGTTTTCATTACCAAGATTAAACAGCAATTTTATTTTATTTTTCATTCCAAAATTGGTAATGTTCATCATATATAATACAGCAATTTTTTTTCATTCCAAAATTGGTAATTTTCATCATATATAACCCTAACCCTACTACACCGTACGGCAACTGTGCGGAAAAAGTGTTTCTATAACCCGGCGTGCAGGTTTTTTGGCTACAAAACGGACCCAGGCTATATAACGAGGCGAATATACTCGCCGAGTGTCGACTGGGAGCCGTGGTGTAGTGGCTAGGATCTGGGCCCGGGTGCTGGAGGTTTGTGGTATAAAAAGGGGGGGGGGGGGGTCATGGTGACCTATCTGGTGAATTTTGAGTGTCGGAAAAGAAATCTGTTGCCGTGTGGTGATCTAGGGTTATGGAATATAGTTTAGCATTTATCTGGGGTCTTGCGTACAGATTTGCCTTGCGCAGAAACCAGGTCTTTTTGAATTTTCAAATTTTGTTTCATTTCTGTATTTTTTCATTTTGTTATCTCCTACCACTGCCAAACAACAGGCTGACTCCATGGCCGAGGAAATGAGTGAGCTAAAGAACAAAGTGACTGAGTTGGAGGATGAGAAGGGTAACCTACAACTGAGACTTATGGATTATGATGAGGCTAAGACACAGATAGGTAATACAGCAATGCCAGGGCGCAATGGGTACTCTCACTGAATATGTACTGTATAAGTTCATGTTTTTCGCGCTACATTAATTTTCATGCTTTTGGCGCTCCAAGCAGCTATCGCAAAAATAAAAACACGCACATATATTTATTTTGTGTATATAAGTCTGTGTAATGAACTTTCAAATTGTGAATTTAAAAACAAGCAAAACGGCTGAAAATCAGCAAAGTGTGAAAACTTTTACAGTGTCATAATTTGACTAAAAAACCTCTTATAGACCTAATTTTGCAAAATAATTCTTATATGGAATTCTTAAATACGGAAAATGTTTTTAAAAAAAATACCTTCATGCAAATATCCTTTTAGCATACTTCCCAATTAATAAATATAATTATTCTAAGAAGATGTGCAAGTAACCATGAGGACTTGATTGTTCTCAATTCATACACTCTTAGTAGCTACGGACCAATCAGAAAGCAGGTATACGTGGAGTGCATTGTGAGCACCGCAGTTTTGCATACAATGTGCTTTTTTTTTATTCGTTGTTCACACAGAAAGGGTTTACCAATTCTTCAATGCAAATGATATAAAACTTGTGAACATGTTTTATTTGTTATTATAGAGATTAAAACTATGCACACAATTGTAAATTTTGATTTGCATTGTAGTGTATGAAATAGGTTAATACATGCATGTTTTGTTTCTCCATTAGTTAGACAAATCTATGCTCTTGCGCGAATGTTGACGTACTCACAATAGCATGCCCCCTACAAGGGTCATGCCATTATTCACGCTTCAATATCAGCGCATGTGCATTGACTTGTCCAATTTATCTTGAAACAACACATACACATTTGTTGACCTATAAGTATGGTATAAGATCTTGGAATATTCATAGTTTTAAAAAAACAATACCATGACACAATATGATTTGTATTATAGGCATATGCAATGAAATTTACTGAATGAAATGTTCATGTTGATCAAGTTAAATTTATTTTATCTCCTGTAGTATCGCTTGAAGAACAGATCAGAGATTTGAAGGGTAAATGCGAAAATGTAACGGAGGAGAAAATAGAGCTAAGAAAGCTGCTAGGTGACCAGGCAGAAGATAGACAGGGTATAGAGGAGGAGAATAGACTACTACAGGAGAAACTAGACCAGGTGAGGAGATTGATGGGGATCTATGGGGTCTTTGGGAGTGTGTGGGGTCTATGGGGTCATTATTGTGTATAGGGTCATAGGAGACAGACATAAGATAGACAGAGTATAGAGGAGGAGAAGCGACTACTACAGGAGAAACTAGACCAGGTGAGGAGATTGATGGGGATCTATGGGTCTTTGGGAGTGTGTGGGGTCTATGGGGTCATGATTGTGTATAGGGTCATAGGAGATAGACAGAAGATAGACAGGGTATAGAGGGGGAGAAGAGACTACTACAGGAGAAACTAGACCAGGTGAGGAGATCGATGGGAATTTATGGGATCTTTGGAGTGTGTGTGGGGTCTATGGGGTTATGATTGTGTATGGGGTCATGGAATGGAATGTTTGGTTATGCAGAAGATACCCAGATGATAGAGGAGGGAAAGAGACTAGTACAGAAGATGCTAGACCAGGTTAGAAGATCAATGGGAGTCTATGGGATCTATGGATTGTGTGGGGTCTATGGGGTCATGATTGTGTATATGATTGTGGATGGAATATTTGGTTATGCAGAAGACACCCATAGAGGAGGATACTAAAATGAGTTGGTCGGGCCTAATTGGTCGCATATTTCCATAATTGTTCTCCTTTCTAACTTGTATGCACCCATGTATCTCATAATTTCAGAACCAAGTGGAACACGATCAGCAGCAACAGGTTCAGCTTAACGCTCTCAGTGAGGAAGTCACCCAGTTGCGCAGCGCTCTCGCCGAAGCTGAGGATGCCAAGGACGCGGAGATGAAATCGAGGGTCAGTGTCGAGGGCAAGCTTGTCGAGCTCACGGAGTTTAGGAAACGTGCTGAGAGCCAGAGGGTCAGAAAACACTCGCCTTTCGCTTCCTTGTGTTCTTGCCTTGTGTTTTGTTCCGTCTATTGTTTTATTTTGTGTTAATGTTTAATCAGTGTTTGCTTTACAATGCTAATTGCCTCCTCTCTGCATACATGCATGCATGCATGGTATTTCTGTTAACCGGGGGTATGTGTGATGTATGGACTAGCAGGGCCGTAATAATTTGGGACACTCGGCTAACCTAACTTCAGATGCATAGGCAGTGGAAAGGGTGGAGGGGGGGGGGGGGGGTGTCATAGCCCCCTAAATTTCATGACCCCTCTGCGACCCCCTACAATTGCCCAAGTCTCCCATAGACCAAGCATGTGTGGGTTCTTGCTCCACAATACAAAGGTTGTGGGTTTGAGTCCTGTTGTGGCCAGCGTGTTGTGTCCTTGGGCAAGGCACTTTATCGAGCTTGCCTCTGTTCAACCTGGTGTATAAATGAGTACCGGCATTAATTCATGTAGGGAAAATAAAACAGGAGGAGTGACGACCCCGCTACAGCCAAAATTACATGGAGGAGTCTGGCCCAAATGCCAAGGAAAGAGAGATGGGCACTCCGCATACAGTCTTAGCCCACAATAAATCTTTTCTTACTCTGCATAGAACATGTGTATTAAATAATGTCCCTAACACCTCTTCGTAGCCACTGCAGGTCCTTCAGGTGCTTGTAGATAAAAGCATTGGCTAACTTCAGAATTAGTACCACCACAAAAGGAAGTATAGACCACAGTTTTTTTACAGATTTTGTGCATTTGTTGGCCATTTAATGGAAATGTTATGATTTATTCAATATATTTGATTTGATATTAATATTTCACAGATCTAAACACTAATTTCATGCAAATATCTTAACAAATATGAACGAATCATTCAAACATGATTTTGGACCATATCTTGAAATGTACTGTGGGTTCTAGACTTCCTTTTGTCCTGGGAAAGTGGTATATAGGTGCAGTGTTGAAAATCCTGTGTGTAAATTTGTATGCTGGAGAGAGCTTTCTGGATCTCCTGAATGCTTGCTTTTGCTGTACAGGGTGAGTCAGGCTTTGCCGTTTGAAATTGGCAGGGGAGCTTTTAATCGCTCTCCTGAAGTGCTCTAGGAGAGCACTAGGAGAGCATTTTAAAAGCTCCCCCGGAATAATCGAGGAGAGCAATTTATGACCAATGTGAAACGTCGGATTATGTCGCTGATCGGCTTTCCCTGTTTATAGCGGTCGCGGTAGCCTCCATTTTTATTTTGGTTATCCCACTGAAAACAGTGCCGCATTTATTTATCGACCGGTCAACTGATGCTGCTTTGATACGTCAAAAATAAAAAGAAATGTTACGTATTTTCATCACGAACTGTACGGTCAATTTATGCTGCTTGCACGTGCTAATACAGTGACAACCGCGCCCAATTGTGCTCCTATCCTTGCCGGAATGAGATTCTACACTAGTACAGGGTGTGGTTGAATTTACGCGATTTCCAGGGGGAGATTTTTTTATAGCAACACTGACAATATTTTATTTATTTACGTTTTTCGACTGTGTGTAAGGTATAGTAATAATATTAAGGAGCGCGATAAATCGCGCGACCAGAAATGGGTTAAGGAGTGCACTAGGCGCGCGATCGCGCTCTCGCGCGCCTCAAACGGTAAAGCCTGGTGAGTCAAAAAACCCACTGCAATAGTGCAAAGAAGCCATCTTGTTTTTACAACCAAGTTGAAGCTTGAAAACTTGAAACGTTATAAGAATAATATATTTGTTATTAACTTTGAGTGAAAAAATGAAGTCAATAGCATTTTCTCATTCGCCTTTGGTGAACTTTTTACCGATACATCCGTTTTACATGTTTAACCACGAGACATGCACCCAAATCATGCATTAGACAGCACGGTGTGTCTCTCATTCAACTTTGTCAATTTTTTTCCTTCAAAATTCAACTTGGTTTTGAAAACAAGATGGCTTCTGTCCACTATTGCAGTGGTTTTTTTGGACTCGCCCTGTATTTTATATTCAACTCCCAATAGTATAAGCCTGAACCATTAATTCCAAAAAGCTGATGCATTATTTGCTACATAAGTTTTAAGGGCAGAGACAACATTTAGAAGTAGGAAAGTGACCTCCTTCGTGTGCGTCTCACTCTTTAATCTAAAACATGCTCATTTCAACGTTTATGTTTGTTGAACTTTATATGTTCCATTTCACTCTTCTTTTATTCATGCCAAAAGAGGCTTGATCAATTCTGGTTTCCAGCAATGTAATTGTTGATTCTCTGCAATGATTTTATAACAGTGTTATTGATCAACAAATTGAACTGCACACCATTTCAGTCGATCCAAACTCTCTATAGTTAGTCTTCCATTTCATTGTCACACTCCTTGCATTCCAAAAGAGTGTTTATGTAATGATCAATTCTGGTTTCCAGCAATGTAATTGTTAATTCTCTGCAATGATTTTATAACAGTGTTATTGATCAACAAATTGAACTGCACACCATTTCAGTCAATCTAAAAGGTAGTCTTTCATTTCACTCTCCTTTCATTCATGCCAAAATAGGCTATATGATCAATTCTGGTTTCCAGCAATGTAATTCTTGATTCTCTGCAATGATTCTATAACAGTGTTATCGATCAACAAATTGAACTGCACACCATTTCAGTCAATCCAAAAGGTAGTCTTTCATTTCACTCTCCTTTCATTCATGCCAAAAGAGTGTATATGAAATGATCAATTCTGGTGTCCAGCAATGTGATGAAATAGTGTTATCGATCAACAAATTGAACTGCACACCATTTCAGTCGATCCAAACTCTCTATAGGTAGTCTTCCGTTTCATTCTCACTCTCCTTTCATTCCAAAAGAGTGTATATGTAATGATCAATTCTGGTTTTCAGCAATGTAAATTGTTGATTCTCTTGAATTAGTTTCAAACAGTGTAATGGATCAAAAAATTAAATGCACACCATTTCAGTCATTCTAAATGGCATCAGTCATCTTCCTATATGCCTTGAGCTTGTCACTCTTCATAATTGTTGAAAACCTGCACTTTCCATATTTGTTTTAAAAAGTGACGAAAAAAAAACACCTTGTTGTACGAGCCCGACCAACCCATTTTATTCCAAATTTGCACAAAAAAAAAATTATAAACGATTTGGTGAAATGCTTTCAAAAAATTTGATTAAAATAAATGTTTTGAATTTTTGTGTGAACATGTTTGAATTTAAAAATGTTGAAATTCATCATAAATTCCTGAAATTTTGTGGGAAAAAACAAAACAAAAAAACCCCTCACCTACCGACCGACCCTACCTGAGCGGTCCATTTGGCCATACAACAGAGGGCTTTTTCGTCGCCTAAACCCAATATATTCAACCAAAAGCAATTCCCTGTGAGAATATCATGTCCTCTCAGCTTGCTCAATAGTTGATTTAAACGGGGAAGTTATCCCATAAGCTGATTAATGTTTGAGGTAACAGGTTAAGAGCATAATAATAATAATGTGGATTTATATTGCGCACTAATCCACCAAAAATGGTGCTCGAGGCGCGATACAAAAAAACAACTTATATTACAACATACATTTTAAAGTACAACTTAATCTACAATCATTTAACTAAATACAACATAACCCTAACCCCGGTTTAGGATTTTTGACCGGGATCACAATTTTCGAGGAAAAAACACCAACTAAATCTCCGGGAACCTGCCGGGATTCGATCCGGGGACCCTCCGTTCTCAAGCCCCACCTTCCCACCACTAAGCCACGGCCCTCAGCTACACATTCGTGCAGTATACTGCACTCATTATATAGGCTCGGTTGACTACGTCATCGAAAACCGACGGCGCATGCGTTTGGAGAGGGACTTTGGATTAGCATTTTTTAGCACTCAGGGGGGTTAGGGTTAATAGTATAATAATTATGTCAATAATGATTATACAGAGCATACCAGTTAGGACACAATCTATAGAGTTATATCTTGTGCTATTGGAAAAAGAACACAAAAGTGTCACCTGGAGTGTAATTGCCATCCTTTAATTTTGGAAATAACTAAACAGGTGACAACATCCAAGGATGGTACATTTGAAAAAGCATGAGAAACAACACATTATATTGAGGACCTATGTTTTGGAATGTTAAAACAATTCCTTTAACCCTATCCTTCGACCCATTTTTTTAAAAACAAAAAACGAGGATTTGGCAGAAGATGAACAAATAAATGGCACCACTCCCCGCCTGGGAATCGATCCAAGGACCTTCCACACATCAACCTGCGGACCGCATAGGCAAGCCACGGCTATCAGCTTCACGTGTGTGCAGTATAGTGCGCTCAGTATATAGGTTTGGTTGATTACGTCATGGAAAACTGTCCACGCATGCGCTGGGAGATAAACTGGGTCTTGGTATTTGGTATTGTTAGGGTTAACAAGGTATAGGATAAGTAAAACAAACTGTCTTTGACAAGCATGGACGCTTTAATAGTAACCATGCATGTTTTTGAAAGCATCTTGGCATTGGCATGGAATTGAATATTGCATGTTGGCAACCAGTCATCTCGCATTACCAGTGTGAATGTCATTTGCCTCAACATTTATATTATCAAACTAGTTTGTATTGTTTAAAGGGACATTCAGTCATTTCAAAGCAAAATAAAGATAAACATCTGAATTTTCCTTGAATTAATAATACACTTACAAATTGCCACTCTTAGATATTTTCACTCGAAGAAAGTCAGAAATAGGGGTGAACACCTAAATTTGACACAATACCTACTAAACTATCTTAAAAATTGACTGAAAATGGAAAAATTCATAATCATCATTCATTCATTCATTCATAAAAGGTTTATTAACATAATTGTTATAGCAGAATAACATCTGAATTGCAACAATTTTACAATATAAAAACATGTATTAATATCAAAATACAATTGCACAATTAAGCTAATTATTTAAAAGATAATATCAAGAATAGTATTTAACCAAATAAATGAACCATCACACACCTCATAAAACCAATTCACACCCACCTGGCATACCTTCTACACACACCTACATACTCACCCCCCCCCCCCCCCACACACACAGACAGAAACACCTTACGCCCAACACTCACCCATCACATCCACATACATTCAAAGCAAACTCACTACTCACATTAAATAAATTTAAATGATCACGATATTATACACAGCTAAAAGGACGAAATGTATACACAGGATAAAAGTTGAATACCAACAAGTGGCCAGTTCATTGCACTAAGAGAGCAGTATTGAAAACACTAATGAGTCTTATTCCAGAGATCAGCCATATACAAAAGAGGACTCTTTCTATATACATCGTTTTGTGTTGACCCTTGGGATACTTAATCTGTCAGAGCTCCTAAGATTTGTTTGATGCACTGAGCTTCTGGTAGGTGGGACCCAGGAACAAAATTGCTCAGACTTCATGAGAGAATTCAAGAAGTTTAGACTTAGTTGCTCTCTTCTTTCTCTCAGAGAATCTAAACCACACTCTTGGAGAGCATTATTATAAGATGTGTAATGCTTGCCCATGATGATCTTGCACGCTCTTCTTTGGATTCTTTCCAAGGCAACAGAGTCATGGATCGTGAGACCAGGGTGCCAGATTGGGGCAGCATATTCTGCCAAAGGTCTAACAAAACCTGAGAAAATTGATAAGGATAATGATCCTTTAACACTTTCCACACGACTTTAGTTTTACCATATACCAAACAGATTTTTCAGAAACCTTTCCCAACTTTTAAGGCCTATCTGAAGGATTACTGAACCAATACTAGGCATGTTTGTACTTATTTCAATGCATTTCTCATGGTGATTCCAAATATGGTAACGAAATTCAATAATGTTGACATTTTTGCAACAATTTGTGAAAGTTTGGAATGCCGTCTGCCACTTGGAAAGCGTTAATATTGATTGACTTAACTAACCTCTGTGAGATAGCATGAAGTATTTTTGATCACTTGTACCAGGTATGGAATGGCCTACCTGCTGAAAATGGCCTAGACATGATTTGGCAGGCTGCCGGTATTGCGCAATAATAAAAGTCTTGACTCGATTTTTGTGTAATGAAGTAATTTATTGGCAGAACAACTCTACATAGGCTTTTCCTATTGGCTATGAGTGACTACATAGGAAAACATTCACAAATCACAAAAAAACCCAATTTTGTAGATTAATTAAGACGCTTCCCTATTCACTATCGTAGTGATTATGTAACTCCCTGGTAATGGATCACGCACCGTTATGGATGCTCGCACATCGCATTGAGTTGACTCTAAGGGACGATCATTTCGTCCGGTGTTCAGGACACAAAAGCGTGTTCCAGTTGCTATAGTGTCAATAGTGATATTCGTTTCTACACGTAACACTTCGATAGTGAATGCCGAATTACTGAGTGCACCAAAAGCATGTTCCAGTTGGCTATAGGGATAATCAGTTTTACACGTAACACTTCGATAGTGAATGCCGAATAACTGAGTGCACCAAAAGCATGTTCCAGTTGGCTATAGGGATAATCGGTTTTACACGTAACACCTCGATAGTGAATGCCGAATTACTGAGTGCACCAAAAGCATGTTCCAGTTGGCTATAGTGATAATCAGTTTTACACGTAACACTTCGATAGGGCATGCCGAATTACTGAGTACACCAAAAGCATGTTACAGTTGGCTATAGTGATAATCGGTTTTACACGTAACACTTTGATAGTGAATGCCGAATTAATGAGTGCACCAAAAGCATGTTCCAGTTGGCTTTAGTGATAATCGGTTTTACACGTAACACCTCGATAGTGAATGCCGAATTACTGAGTGCACAAAAGCGTGTTCCAGTTGGCTATAGTGATAATCGGTTTTACACGTAACACTTCGATAGTGAATGCCGAATTACTGAGTGTGCCTTGAAATGGTTATTCCAGCGAGAACACACTTGGGTCCTGTTGAAATCCTGTTTTGGTTTTTTTTCTTCTCCAAATGCAATTTATTATGCAGTACGTAGAGGGTTGCCGTTGAATTCTAATTTGCTGATGAAATCTAATTCATTTTATAACTGATATGTACGAACAGTAGAAACAGATGGGAAAATACTATGCTGGTTCCCTGCACCCTGGATCCCCGTGCCAACTTATCCATAGGTTGCAGGTACAGGGTTCTCATTTGCCGGCCGTAACCGTAAGCTCAACACATTGCAGTGTCGCTCTGTTATGGCATAAGATAAATAATGATCAACATATTGTAGCTGAGTTGGTCGCATCGAATACTGAATGCATTGTCGCGCTCCCATATCTACGGCGCGATGGGGAACGCGCTATGACATGCGTGCTTGTGCCTGTGAAGTTCGGCGCTGTGGTTTGCGCAGATACATGTGTAGTTTGTGCTAATCAGCAAATTTTTTATCATTTCTAAGGGTGAAGCTGGCTTGATCAAATTTATTTGTGGATCTATTTTTCGTCAATCATGAATATGCATGACTTTTATGCCAGCGAATCAGCTTTGAGTGGAAATCGGCGCGTACCTGCATCTATGGATAAGTTGTGTGGAGCCCATTGATGCAGGGAACCAGCATAGGAAAATACTTGCATGACAGCTGTAGATAATAATCTACTATTTATACCACTATATTCGCTTTTATTACTCAATTAATCAGCCTGTTAATATAATCCTTTACCGTTTAGTTGTGAGAAGTTGGTGTAAAGTATCCCAAGTTATGCCCAACGTTTGTTATCACAGTAACACGTAAAATCACCGTCTGTGTATCATTATCAATCGAAAATCAAAAAGTCAAGTGTAAAAACACCTGGAGAAAAGTGTTACCAATTTGTCATTGGATCTTAATGCGTTTATTATGAGAAACTTGTAGTTCCACCATTTTGTTCAACATAAGCAATATCCTCGAAACAACTAGACATAATATCATTTAACAATGGTTAACTCCATTAACATGTGTCCGTGAGGATTTTCTGGCCATTGACCCACTGGCCCCTCTTTATTTAAAGCACTGTTCTGGGACTATTGCGAGTTTACAACCCCAAACATTGGTATATAGACTTGAGTTCATGGATATAGGTAACTAACCACTGTAAAAAAGGGTTTTTAAACTATTCTTGAAATACTAAGTATACATCATGTGCCTGCTTCATTTCGATACAAACCACAAATCCGAATCATAAATGCTACTTTTGATAATGGATTTTTTTATGACAAAGTGTGTACCTCATGATTATCTTTAAAGCAGTGAAATCAAAAACTTTGGTTATGTGGAATTACTCCTTTCAAGAGAGTTTAAAAAAAGAAAAGAAAAGTGATTATCTTTCATTTATTTTAAATTTTGTAGAAAAAAAAGCTCTTAAAGGTGTCCTGCAAGTACAACATTGTGCATCATATTGTATGTTAGAAAATAATTATCGAGCCCAAATTGCATAATTATATAGAACTAAACATCATACTACAATGCACTTGCGCAAATTTGAATACCAATAACCATGACATCATTGTCACAGTGACTTTCGATCGCCGCAAATTAAAAAAAAATTGCATGTTGAGAGATGGCAGTTTTTGAAGTATGATATTTTGTTCTATATAACTACGCCATTTGTGCTAGATAATTATTTTCTAACATATAATGCACAGTGTTGTGCTTGCTGGACACCTTCTTTAAGAATTTTTGTAATTCAAACATGTGTGAAACTTGAGAAATATTCTGAATATTTTTGAAAATGTCAAATTAGCAGTGATGTAGTACTCGACTGCAAATTAGCAAATTGTGTGTGGGCAAATCAAACTTGCAAGGTTCATTCCACCTCCAATGTTTACTCTCAATGTTGTATGCTTACTGTACATTCAGGTTTCTAATGAAGATACAATAGCAGAGTTGCAACGGAGGCAGGAAGAGCTTGAGACACAATTACACGATACCGAAGCACAGAGGTCGGAGCTGGCTGAGGAGAAAGTCACCATGGAATTGAGAATGGTGCAATTAGAGGAGGAAAAAGATGGTACGTAGGTTAGGCGACGAAAAAAAAGAAACCCTGTTCTATGGGCAAACGGACCGCTCAGGTTTGGTCGGTCAATCTTTATTTTTCCCCTTTGAAAGAAACGTAAAATTTTTAAAACTCTGTAAAAAATGTGCCGGAATTTGCCATGCCCAAAACTTCATTGGGTCGATATTCATTTGCATGTCAAAATGTTTGTCCCGAATACTAAAAAAATGGGTCAGTCGTCCCCTGTAGAACATGTTTTCTTATTTTCTTCGCCTTAAAGAGTAGCAGAGCAAAACAAATCTGAGACCTACTTAGTATAGACAACTTCTTTATTATCAAAGAATAATGCGTTGAATCATTCCAGTGCGTTCCCATATGTTGATTGCCGTGCTATCAAGTTTGTATGTAAAGTTCATTATGCTGTAAAGTAGTCACATGTACATTTTGGATACATCTGTTTCCGTTGTCAACACTTTTAACCCCCTGAGAACTACCGGCCGATTGGTTAAAAAGATGGATACATCATTTATTGTACCAATGAGAGACATTGTTAGAATAATTGTATCCCTGATAAAGATGGGAGTGAAACATTTTACAAGCTGCATTTGAATTTGCTATTCATATGAGTACATCTTGTAATAAACCAATCAGAACCACTGTAAGATAGACAGGTAGACCCCAGGGGGTTAAGGGAGTGATGATCTTGACGACTCACAACACTTCGACATGATCATGACGTCAACAAATCTGCAATAGCAGACCATGTTGTGGACTCTAACCATGTCATCGGATGGGACGAGGCAAAGGTCATTGGCACGGAGCAAGACAAGAATACAAGATGGATTCGATAGGCTATCCAGATGAGAAAGAAAGGGACATCCATGACAGACTGAGAAGAGGGACAATACAACCTCACTCTTAAGTTCGATGATCTTTATATATCTGGTCAAAAATCCACAGTTGATAAATCAACTGCAAAACCAAGAGCATCACTACCAAAAGTGTTGATAAAGGATACAGACATATCTGAAACGTACATGTGACTACTTTACGCTGGATCTGTATAATGAACTTTCTAAACAAAAGATACTAATTATCGATCCTTACGAGCCTATTTGGTAATATCCAGTTTACTGGTTTGGTTTAGTGAAGGGTTTTAATTGAACAGCTCTTCTCTTTTTGCCTGACTGATTAGTCTGTTGTGTCTCTTTGCCTTCCATTGCATCATAGGTAACAAAGTCTATGTATAAAGAGTTATTATAGATATATATAGATCTACACAGAAGAGCCTGCCAGTTCATTACCGCATTACCATATCCCATATCAACCCATACCACATCCCACCCTTCGCAAAGAGATACTTGCTGGCTTGGGAGTATATAATAGTCCCTAATAGTTCTTGCTTGATACAAGAATTTTAGGTTTGATAGAAATTGAGGCTAGAATTCTCAGACATATCTTTAATCACTCCTTAGATCAAACCTAAAGCGTGACTCCTTGAGATTTCTTCACTTAACAGGTCTTGAGAAAGAGCAGTCAACTCTGATGGAGAAAGTCACCTCCCTCAAACAGCAGATGGAATGCGATCACCTTCCCCTGGCCGAGATGGAGAGGGAAAGAGAGGAGTTCCGCACGACGTCTGCAGAACTCCACCAGAAAGTAGCAGATGTGCAACAGCAGTGGGAGGAAGCGCAGCAAATGAACAAAGATTTGCAGGTGAGATGCTATTGATACTGTGCGCCACCCACAGAATTATAAAGGAGAATACGGACGAAATCTACAGATTAAAACGGCCCTTTGACCTTGATGTGTGCATCGCACCATGCCATTGCTGCTGTTTGTTTAAAACATTTTGTAGGTGCAAGAGTAATCCATTGTACTTTCTAATGGACATTTTGAGATGTATGTAGCTATTGAAACCCGACATTGTTATCCACAATAAGGAAGACAACTCCATCCACCTTATTGAATTGACTGTACCTTTTGAGACTAACATTCAGAAAGCCCATGTTCGTAAATCCAGTAAGTACGAAAACCTTGTTTCCGACATTTCTGATAATGACTTTACCGGTGACCTCACATGTTTTGAAATTGGATCTCATGGTCTAATCACACCAGATAATATTAATAATATCTCCGGTTGGACATTGATTTTTGTGGTTATTTGATGTATTTTTGTTTGTTGTTCAGCCCTGCGTTAAACCTGGACCACTGTGGTTCTGATTTTTGTCCTGGGCTTCAATCTACCTTCTTTTTTTCTCGCATTGTATAATTTATGTCAGTGATTGCTTGAATAAAGATTGATTACACACTACTCCTTGCAACATGTTATTTCAGGAGCAACTCAATGAAGTGGCGTCACAGAAAGGATCCTTACAGTCTGTGGTGGAAGAGCTACAGCAATCTAATACTGACAAGCAGACTGCACTAGAAACCAACAATACCCAATGTGAAGAACTACAGCAGCAAGTGGAAAACAAGGTGGGAGGGAGTGGTCAATATATTATGGTATTCACATACTGTAAACGTTGGACATTTTTGCGCTACGTTAATTTTTCGCGCTCCGCAAGCAGCTACCGCGAAAATTAAAACACACACAAATATAAGTCTATGTAATGAACTTTCAAATAGCGAATTTAAAAACAAGCGAAATGGCTGAAAATCGGCAAAGCGTGAACATTAAATCGCGCGAAAATTACCACTTTTACAGTATGTGTTTTTTCAAAATATAGAATGAAAACGGACAGAAAAAATAAAGACAATGATAAGAATTTAGGAGGCTCTTACACTCGTGAAATCTGATAAATTTGGTGTCATTATAAAGCTGAGAAGATGCTCCGAGAGCACACATAATAAACTTAGAATTGACTTCACCTGCAAAGTTCGCCCTTATAATTCAAAAATAACAAGCTAGTAGTATCATCGTCTGTATGCTGAATACGGTATTCTAAACTTGCAAATAGTAAATAATGAGTTGGACGACAAAAAACACCATTCTGTGGGTCTACCCAATCTAAAATATGCACATTTTATTTTTGTCAAATGTGCATATTTATTATCCATGTCATCAGACTTTGTCTTTTTTGTATCAAAATTTAGTTAAAATTATAAACCGTAGTGTATTCCAGTGTGATTTGGTCATTCTTTGGAATCGAAAAACAAACAAACATGAAAAAACCTCCAAAAACGACCCCCCAAATAATTGAGGTGAAAGGCAGGGGTAGCACTGGCTCAAAAATAAGAGGAGTCCCATTACATTTTTCAGGACCCTTTAAGGACTGCAAAAACTAAATGTAAGGGGTCCCCCAGAAATATAAGGGGTCCTGAAGTTTGAGCCTTTAAAAATGGTCAACAACCGATTTAGAGAAATTAGAGGTTCAGTTCAGCGAAGAGAGCTGGAAATTACTGGTTCTTCCATTTAGGTTTGTATGCTCTTATTTTCTTAGATGGAACCACTGGATACCTCGAATGGTCATGGATAAAGGTGTACAGCAGCAACGATGCATACGAAAATCGATTTAACGGCATCGCGTGTTTCGCTGTTATTCAGTAGGCTGATACATTGTAGCTTACACATTGTTCACGCTCGTTCTTGTACAGAGATCGTTAAATTTGAACTGTGAGTCTGTGACCCTCATTGCAAACAGGCGCTAACACAGATACGCACACTAGCGTAAGAACGTGTAACTCATACCTATGCTGTGTCCATGTTTTATTATCAGTAGAAGATACTTATAGAATGTTTTGGAAATCGCTTGAAACTTTTGCGGAAGCAATTCGGAAGTGATTTAATGCGTTTAAAAACTTTTAAAAATACAGGATTTGCATTGTATTTATCTTTTACGGACATCAACAAATTTACAATGTAGGAGATTGACAATTTTCAGAATGTCTTAACACTTTCCACGCGGCTATTATTTTTACCATACACGAAACATATTTTTCAGAAACCTTTCACAATTTTCAAAGTCTATCTCAAGGATTACTGACCCAATACTAGGCATGTTTGTACTTATGTCAATGCATTTATCATGGTGATTCCAAATATGGTAATGAAATTCAATAATTTTGACATTTTTTAAACATTTTGTGAAATTTTGAAATGTCGTCTGCAGCTGCCTGCCGCGTGGAAAGTGTTACGGTTTCCACGTCCATACATCATCAGATTTAAGGGGTCCCTTCATTTTCGATTGGGACCTGTTAGTGAAGTTCAATATGTAAACTTACGCGTCCCACAAGAAAATGTGGGGTCCTAGGACGCGGGGACCCGCAATAATGCGACCCTTGGTGAAAGGGCAATCCAACCGCTTTTTTTGTTAGACCTTATCAGACACATCTCGTAGTTTGTTCCATTTATCCCCCAGGCAGATGAAATCACATGCTTCTATGACCAAAAAAAATAGCAATTTGGTTTGTGCTAGTGGGTCCTGCTTAAATGAGGAACTGTCTGCATTGACAGTGGGATAGGTACGTCCAATTGCTTACAGGTCACCTAACAATTGCTGAGTAGATTCTTGTCTCAGATAGGCGACAAAATAGCCACCCTACAGGCAAATGGACCTCTCATACCTGACTGGTTGAGATAGCACACAGTGGACAATGCATCTGTGAAGGAAACTAATTCTAGTGCAACTTTGTTGTCGTTACTTGTGGTTATTGAAATCTTCATAACTTCAAAAGTATCAATTCACTCTTTATGAATGAGGTATCAAACTACGGAGAAGAAATTTGCCCATTTAGTGTATATCTCAGATTTTTGGTACCGATTATTGAGTTTGGATTAGCCAACATCAAAGCACCTGGTCAGGGACTTTTTGTGCTAGGTGTAGTATAAATTAAATTGAATTGATTCCATTATTAAAATAATTCAGACAATGATGTTCTTTGAAAATATCTTATTTGCATTTCTAGAGTGTAGTTTCAGCAGGAATTGCACAGGCTCCATTTGTATCAAGCAAGACACAGCGAGCTGTGTAGTGTGATAGCTGAGATTTGTATCAGAGCCCATTCATCAATGCATTATGTATGCTTGTTTGCTCAACTGATGATATTTGTACTAGCTAAATACTTGTATAATAGTACAATCAGAATTAAGCCGTTTCTTGTCCCTTTATTCAATTGTCCCTGGTTGAACTGAGCATAAACATGAATTGTCCAGTCCAGGAAAGTCTGCATTTATCATTCACACAAATTGGACCCAAGTGAAATTAGACACACACAAAAAAAACCTGTTTTACATGCAAACAGACCTCTGAGATAAGGCCAACAAAAATAAATTGTTTGTTTGTCCACGTCCGACCGACCGTGTACCGTGGTGCTGACCGTATTGTTTTTAATTTTAATTTATTTTTTTTAAAACTTTTAGAGCAATTTGAATGGACAAACGGACCATTTTACATTCGTACTGACATGTGTATTATTTTTTACCCAAAAATATATGTGAATTACGGGGTGGGACTTAATTGGGCGCTCATGTATGCATGAAAATAAAAAGTCTGATTGATAGCTTTCAAAACATTGAATAATTGGTCACAAATTTGTAGGCTTTCAATAAAATGATACACCAAGTTTTTCGATCGAACTTTTACCATTTACTTAAACAGATAATGATGCATGCATGGCCGATCCCCGGTGAAAGCCAACAACAAGTATCAATAATAACAGCGGTGAGCTCTTGTTTATGTTCACAAAATAAATAAATAAAACAAAGTCTCCCGTGGCATTTCATTCGTAATTTCGGCTATGGAAGGGTTAATGCAAATCTTTTGAACCGCGCCTTTACCGATGAGTGACCATCTCGCAAGATCTCACGAAATCTCGTAGTAACACACATTGTGATCAAATTATTAGCGTGATGTAATTTTCTTGTGATCGGAAAAGTCAAAAAACAGCTGGATTTAAATACTGAAAATAGAAAACAATGATTTCTGAATATAATACTGTATTATCATGTATAAATCGGATTGTAGGCAATAGTATAATATCAACTTGAATGTATTACTACGTCTTTAGTATACTGGAATACTGCTTTTCAGTCAAATTTTCGTTGTTACAAGTCAAGCCACAGTGATGCCTCGAAATCTTAAATCTTAAAATGACAGTCACTTTATGAGTTTTCCTTAAATTGAATAGTCAATCAGGTAGTTAGTGGTAGAAAATTATCTTTTTGAGAGACTTGAAATCTATCCATTTAGTTCTGTATATTGAAGATCTCTTAGTTCTTAATATGAAAAGCAATATGACTTTTGCAGCGGTTTTCTATAGTCCCTATCATAATTCCTTGGACATAATTCAAGCTATTACAAGCGAGCAGTATTTTGTTGTTGTTCGCGTAGATGCATCCAAATGCATGAAATGCGCGCACAAGTATGCATGCATGCGCGTGTCGATTAAGCGATTGACCAATGACGACGCGTGATCATTTTAAAAGCGCCCGGTACGCACTACCGGGTTAACGCATGTACGCTTTTACACATGTACGCAAGAATGCATGTATTAGTTGAATTTTGTCCAAGGTATTATGACAGACTATATAGGGTAGGGTTAAAGTTAATGGCTGTCCTGGTCTTGTTCTGGCTAATTAGAGGGTATTTTCCCCAATAACTCAGTCACTTTTATTGTTTATAGTCTGTTCAAGATATATCTGTAATTTAGAACGGTTTTAATTGACCGATATGTACGTTTTGTCTCTTAGGCCAAATGAAAAGCACTTTAGAGACATTTTGCTGTTTTTGATCCGTTTCTGTCGCACTAAATGGACGTTTGGTTTTTACTGCATCTCCAGAAGAGTACAGCCAGTACTCAGACCAATTGACTATGCACTGAGATGCAAAGCTACAATTGTGGAATAATGCATATGACTGGCTTATATAGTAGTAAAGTTATGAGGTAGGGGGTAAAACTTATTGAATGACCCTCATAGATTTTATAAAAATCAAAAAGGAAAATCAAACATTTAAAAATAAATCCAAACAATTTCTTAAAAATGCAAAGAAAAAAAGTGTGGTCGTTGTATCCTGCAGGTGTTGGGAGTTTTTCATCACCTTAAGGGGGTGTCAACCCTTTTTGGCGCCAAATTTATCAAGCACTGTAACTTTTAAACTATAAATGTGATGTACATAAAGTATACATTTTTTTAATGAAATGAGTCGGAGAATCCATTTTTGGTTTCAAATTTCACTAAAAATAGTTATTTTTACATTTTTTGCCAAAAAATCACTCTTTTGGCGCCAACAATTTTCAGACAACCTAACAAAATCTGTTTTTGGTAAAAAAAATCCAAAATTTCACCAAAATCATCTTAAATCAATTATCTAGGATTTTGGGCAAAAATGTAAAAATTACTATTTTTTGTGGAATTTGATACCAAAAATGGATTCTCCGACTCATTTCATTTAAAAAAAATTATAATTTTATGTGCATTACATTATTAGTTTAAAAGTTACAGTGCTTGATAAAGTTCATAACAAAGGGTTGACACCTCCCTTAAGAGTCAAAATATAGATTAAATTCATGGTTTAGAACTCAAATGAGACTTTGCTTTTGCATATATGATTTAAAATAAATATTACTAGTACACTTCTAAATACAGAGGCTGATCACACAGATTTTTGTTGCTAGATTTATTCCACAATTTATTGCAGGCCAAATAGCATTATGTTGTACATAAGGCTATGTATCTGTAAAACAAAGTTACATTTACAATCATTGAAACGAACATAAGGCTATATTAAAAAAATATTTGGTCTCAAAGCTCTTCAGTTTTTCAAAACCTAATGCGGAATGCGTTTTTTTTAAAGGTTTTAAAAAAAAAAAAATGATTATAAAATATTGAAATCCTTGTAAAAGTGACCTTTTGTATTTATCAATGAAAATCTGAAAAATCGGTGAAACTTAACGCGCGCGGGAGCTTTGAGACGAAAGATTTTTTTTAATATAGCCTAACCATAAAGGTTTATAACCATATAAATAAAGGTTAAGGTCGGTTGACAACAATAATAATAACTATTTTGCTCTTTACAATCAGAGCACTTCATAACTAAAATATTCATTCCATTGTGAAAAATGACCTTTAAAACAAATAGTAAAAATTGCGCAGACTGTCGAGCCTGCAGTGCGAGCTTAACAAAACTAGTTTGTATGCATGAGAAATCACTTCTTTACCTCAACATGCTTGCCAGTTTGGAATTTTGTTCAAAGGATTTTGACGGCAACTGTTACTGTAGTGAAATAGTTGCTTGAAAGATTACATTCTAACTACAGAATACAGTTTAATTTTCCTTAATTACCATATTGTGGGAAGACTTTTTCTTTTTAATGTAGTTTCTGTTAAAATCTTTTGGGTGGCCCTTTTGCTTGTAAAGCGCCCAGGGACTCGCGTTTTTGGGCGCTACATAAATATGTTAGTATTTATAGCAGGTTAAAAATATTGGCCCATTGGTTCAAGATTTGGAATACCAAAGGGAACCACAATGGACCAATCATGATGATTGCTTAGATACTATTGCTTTCACTGCGATACAGCAGCAATATATTAACCCTAACATTCGATTGCTGCTCCCCGACCAGGAATCGATCCAGGGACATCAATTGCGGCCTGCATAAAAACCCATTTCCATTAGAAAAAAAACTTTAAAAACTTTCTCGACAAGTCTCAAATTACCAAGGAAGTGTAGGGTTAGGGTTAGGGTTAGGGTTAGGGTTAGGGTTAGAGAAAGTTTTTAAAGTTTTTTTTCTAATGGAAATGGGTTTTTAGACAGAGAATTATTTATCAGTTATCCGGGAAGTGTTTCGGTCTGCTTAGTCTTTTTTTAGACCATTTTACATTTTAAAGATATTCAAATAATTGGGTCTTGACTCATGCATTTTTGATATCAATTTAAAGAAAGGTCAAATATCCTGGCTTTTTGACAAATTCTAATGGTGTCAGTTCCTCACTCCAAACCTTTTTTTGTCTAACATCTTTATACATTTTAAAGATATTCCAATTCTTGGGTCCAGGGCTGGATATACCATTGGGCCAGATGGGCCAGGGCCCAGGGCCCCCGATTTAGGAGGGCCCCCAAATTCAGAAAAAAATAAGATAAAAAATGAATTACCAACACTAAACACTGGTCAAATTAGGAAAGCGCATTATCATTTTTCGCGCTACATGCATTTTGCACCAAAATAAATAATTTAGAAGCTTGTTCAAAGCCAAACTGTACCTCAATATAGCCAAATTAGTGTAAAATGGCAAATTTTAGCATGAGCATAAAGAAAGCCCCTGGCCGAAGTAAAAAATGCCTCTCCAAAGACTGCATGATGTTCACAAATGTATTAGCCTAAGGTGGCATTTACAGTTTACACACATAGCCTACACTTCTCTTTGTATCATTTTCCCTCTCACATTGCTTTTTCCCTCCTTCTTATCCCTTTTTATGCTTGTTTAGGGTTCTGCTTTCCTAATTTTTCTTTTCAATTTTCCTGATTTTTCTTTTGTTCCCACTATATAAACATAGGCCTGTTTGCCATGTTCGCTTCTTCAATCAATCAACTATCGTACTTGCATCTCAATATTCTGCCGGGCATTTCGTTTATCTTTTATTTTTTCAAGGTGATCGGATATGTATGTAGAAAGTGTGTATAGAAATGGGTTGATAGAGGAATTGATGGGTAGAATAAGGCCCACTGTCCATACGTACATATCTGGGGAAACTTGTATAACTTTACACTGAGCAAGAATACATACAGCACATAACGGTACCCAACAACAGAAATCTGTAAAGACTATTGCAAACATCTTTGCTGCCATGCGCAATTCTTCGCTTCGAGCTTGTGTTCTAGCTGATTTTTTGGCCGATTTCAGAGCACTTACAAAGATTTGGATGTAACAAAATGCTACTATGATAAAACAGGACAGATTTAGTCCAATGAATATCACTATGGATAAAGGAGTGGCTAGCTCACTACCGGTATTTGTTGTAATGACGTATGTAACATTTTTAACAGTATCTTCAGTTTCAATCCTAGTATCGGTACAGGATGGGCCGCTATATGCAGATTGATCTGCATGACATCTCTGTGGAGTTATTTCAGTATGATAACTGTTTATTTCTATTGATTTGTTTTTGATTGTTGATATGTGTTGTCTTACCATTGGAATTCCTATGCAGACTTCAGAAATACTGAATACATCATTTTGGTAATCTGATAAGAGAATTGGTATGACACTTATCAATAAGGAAAACAGCCAAGCTAGTCCAATACATTTATAAGTAGATTTTGTGCGTAAGCGGCGGCTACTAAATGGATATTTTACTCCAAGAAAACGATCAATAGAGATCAATGTTATAAATAATACCGATCCCTCGCTCGATAACATTGATAAAATTCCTGTAAGTTTGCAGACAAATCCTTTCCTCCACCAATGGGAATATGATGGGAAATATTCAGTATAATATGCATCACCACATGCTAATAGTAACATGCTGATACCCATGAGTAAATCTGACAATGAAAGCTGTGATATGAGTAAAGTTTGAACTTTGTTTGTTTGTCTTGCAGATATACGGGCATAAATTGCAATTGCATTGAATAAAATGGCAGATAATCCAATAACCCATATACATATTCTAAGCCCGACATTTGGTAACATTCTAGTGCATGTCAAATATGCAGGTTGTGGTTCCTCAGAAATACATTGTGGTTCATTAATAAAACAACATGTTGAAAATCTGTCGACTAAAATGGTTAAATTCTGTGAACCCTTGAAAGAATCAGGCATTACTAGAAACATTTCATTCCCTCTCAGGTCAACAGTTTGAAGACTGGTTTTATCACTAAAAATACCAGGGTTAATCATTTTAATGGAGTTATTGGAGATATTTAAAACTTTGATATGGTCTAAACCATGTAATATATTACTCGACAAGGCACTTAATTTATTATTGGAAGCATCTAAACTTCTAAGATTATCCAATCCTGCTAAAGAATCATTTTTTATATTTTTAAGAAAATTATTATCAAATTTGAGGCTGAGAAGGTTTGCTTGATTCTGAAATAATCTACCTTGCAATTTGGTTAACCAATTATGGCTTAACTCCAATATAAGTAACTGGTCTATTTGAACAAATAGTTCCAGGGGTAGTTCTTTCAAACTATTTTTTTTGATGGATAGAAATTCCAAGCTTTTTAATACATGAAAGGAGCTTGTTTCTATTATGTTTAATTTGTTCTGACCAATATCCAAAACTCGAAGATTGACTTGTGTGCTTAATAGGGGCAATGAAGACAACACATTGCCACTAATATTGAGATATATCAATTGACTTAATAATTCAAATGTATCAAAAGGAATGTCATTCAAGTTATTATCAGACAAATCTAAACTTGTAAGTCTTGTTGTAGTTAACTTGTAGCAAAATCTTGAAAGATTGTTATGGCTTAGATCAAGTAATTCCAGATGTCTTAGGGAATTGTAAAAGGCGGATGTATGGATTGCTCTATCATTGCATTTGTGGGTAAGATAATTCAGGTCATTGTTATTCAGTTTAAGAATCTTTAACTCATACAGTGAGGCAAACAGGTCAGCAGGTAGTGTGGACAGGTCATTGTCATTCAGTTGGAGGGATAACAATCTATGCAAAGAGTCAAATACACCTGCAGGTAGTGTGGACAGGTCATTGTCATTCAGGTGGAGGGAATACAACCAACCCAAAGAGTCAAATACACCTGCAGGTAGTGTGGACAGGTCATTGTCATTCAGTTGGAGGGATAGCAATCTATGCAAAGAGTCAAATACACCTGCAGGTAGTGTGGACAGGTCATTGTCATTCAGGTGGAGGGAATACAACCAACCCAATGAGCCAAATACACCAGCAGGTAGTGTGGACAGGTCATTGTCATTCAGGGTGAGGTGACGCAATTCACCGAAAGAGTCAAATACACCTGCAGGTAGTGCAGACAGGTCATTGTCATTCAGGTAGAGGTAATACAATCCATGCAAAGAGTCAAACACACCTGCAGGTAGTGTGGACAGGTCATTGTCATTCAGGTAGAGGGATTGCAATCTATGCAAAGAGTCAAATACACCTGCAGGTAGTGTGGACAGGTCATTGTCATTCAGGTAGAGGGATTGCAATCTATGCAAAGAGTCAAATACACCAGCAGGTAGTGTGGACAGGTCATTGTCATTCAGGTGGAGGTAACCCAATCCACCCAAAGAGTCTCCACCCAAAGAGTCAAACACACCTGCAGGTAGTGTGGACAGGTCATTGTCATTCAGTTGGAGGGAATACAATCTATGCAAAGAGTCAAACACACCAGCAGGTAGTGTGGATAGGTCATTGTCATTCAGGTAGAGGTAATGCAACCGACCCAAGGAGTCAAATACACCAGCAGGTAGTGTGGACAGGTCATTGTCATTCAGGTAGAGGTAACGCAATCTACCCAAAGAGTCAAACACACCTGCAGGTAGTGTGGACAGGTCATTGTCATTCAGGTTGAGGCGATACAATCCATGCAAAGAGTCAAATACACCTGCAGGTAGTGTGGACAGGTCATTGTCATTCAGGTAGAGGTAACGCAATCTACCCAAAGAGTCAAACACACCTGCAGGTAGTGTGGACAGGTCATTGTCATTCAGGTTGAGGCGATACAATCCATGCAAAGAGTCAAATACACCTGCAGGTAGTGTGGACAGGTCATTGTCATTCAGGTAGAGGTACCACAATCCACCCAATGAGCCAAATACACCTGCAGGTAGTGTGGATAGGTCATTGTCATTCAGGTTGAGGCGATACAATCCACCCAAAGAGTCAAATACACCTGCAGGTAGTGCATACAGGTCATTGTCATTCAGGTAGAGGTAATACAATCCACCCAAAGAGTCAAATACACCTGCAGGTAGTGTGGACAGGTCATTGTCATTCAGGTAGAGTGTATACAATCCACCCAAAGAGTCAAATACACCAGCAGGTAGTGTGGACAGGTCATTGTCATTCAGGTAGAGGTAACGCAATCTACCCAAAGAGTCAAACACACCTGCAGGTAGTGTGGACAGGTCATTGTCATTCAGGGAGAGGTAACCCAATCTACCCAAAGAGTCAAATACACCAGCAGGTAGTGTGGACAGGTCATTGTCATTCAGGTAGAGTGTATACAATCTACTCAAATTGCCAAATATACCAGCAGGTAGTGTGGACAGGTCATTGTCTGTCCATTCGTATCTTAGATTAGTCAGGTAGTTGTCACTCAGGTCAAGTACTATTAATTGTTTCGCGCATCCGCCTTCAAATGTGCCGAAAGTTAAATTTCTTAATCGATTGTTGTTCAGTTTTAATATTTGTAATTTTGGCAAGTCATCACATATTGTGTTGGATAGCACCTGTATATTGTTCTGTGTCAGTATTAAAACCTGTACTTGATCAAGTCCTTTAAATGCATGATGTTGCACTGAGCCTAAATCACTATTTTGAAATGATAATCCTTCAATATCTTGTTGATACACTATTAAAAGTGCACTGGTATCATAGCATGCTGATATCCATATTCTGTAACCTAGGCTGCATGAACATGATGCACGACATTTTGCTAAATAATTAGTCATAGTGAATGTCTTGTAAAAAGGCCAACCAAAATATTCTGTATCAATTTTATATTCAACTTGACCAACATAACTAGTCAAACTGCACTGTGCCATACTTGTACCATTTTTCACCTGCCGTATAGGGTGTGTTTGAGAACAATTTGAATTCTGAATATCGGTAGCATGGATGTCCAGCATGAATTCAGTATTAAGGAAGTGTAATCTGAATTTGTTTCCCTGGATTTTAGTCATACAAGGGGCATCATTTATTTCCACTAAAACATGATTAGGATTTGGACAATCAGTGCTATTCGGTTCTAATATGTCAACATAGAAATAAGTGAATGCGTTACTCATGCCAGAATCCAACAGTTGAACTGATATTCCTGTGTGGTTTTGTATGGTAACATCTATGTGACAATGTGCATTATTGCTAAATGCTTCCAACTGAACAGGACCAGTTAAGATTAGAACATCACCATTGTTGCCATGGTTACATGCATTTATTTTCAGTGGAGAGAACAATGTCACAGGAGCATCAGTCACAGTTGATGTTGAAAAATTGTCACTTTTTGGACTCATGTTAGTTGTCACATAATGGTCACTTTTTGGACTTGTGTTAGTTGTCGCATAATGGTCACTTTTTGGACTCGTGTTAGTTGTCGCATAATGGTCACTTTTTGGACTCGTGTTAGTTGTCGCAGAAAGGTCACTTTTTGGACTCATGTTAGTTGTCGCATATTGGTCACTTTTTGGACTCATGTTAGTTGTCGCAGAATGGTCACTTTTTGGATTCATGTCAGTTGTCGCATAATGGTCACTTTTTGGACGCATGTTAGTTGTCGCGGAAAGGTCACTTTTTGGACTCATGTTAGTTGTCGCATAATGGTCACTTTTTGGACTCGTGTTAGTTGTCGCATAATGGTCACTTTTTGGACTCGTGTTAGTTGTCGCATAATGGTCACTTTTTGGACTTGTGTTAGTTGTCGCATATTGGTCACTTTTTGGACTCGTGTTAGTTGTCGCATAATGGTCACTTTTTGGACTCATGTTAGTTGTCACATAATTGTCACTTTTTGGACTCATGTTAGTTGTCGCATAATGGTCACTTTTTGGATTCATGTTAGATGTCGCATAATGGTCACTTTTCGGATTCATGTCAGTTGTCGCATAATGGTCACTTTTTGGACGCATGTAAGTTGTCGCAGAAAGGTCAGTTTTTGGACTCATGTTAGTTGTTGCATAATGGTCACTTTTTGGACTCGTGTTAGTTGTCACAGAATGGTCACTTTTTGGATTCATGTCAGTTGTCGCAGAATGGTCACTTTTTGGATTCGTGTCAGTTGTCGCAGAATGGTCACTTTTTGGATTCGTGTCAGTTGTCGCATATTGGTCACTTTTTGGACTCGTGTCAGTTGTTGCAATCATCGTTAGTAAATCATTGTTTGTCTGAGTATCTGATGTAGTAGTGAAATCAGTTTCATTTTGTGATCCCTGTTTGGAATCTGTATCTTGGGGTATCAAATCACAATCAGCAATCAACGCCATAGTTATCAACAGGACCAGGATAATTGGTTTGATAGCCTGAAGTAAGATAAGAATTGCAGGGCGTGTGTGCTGCACTCTGATCCAAGCATGGCCCGTCATATTTAATGTGTAGGAATCTCAGAATATCGCACGAAAACACAATCGGGTATCAGCGTGGTGTGTTCTGTATATAACCAAGTTTGACTGATTAACCAAGTTAGGCTGTAAAAAGGCTGCTTTTGACAAATTTTGGTGCTAAACTGGGACCCTACCCTATTCAGCCTTAATGGAACCTTTATGGTTATTTGATTATAATGCTTATAATGATAGTATCTAATTAAGTACAATATTAATACTAATTACTGTAACACAAGTTAATAGTTACTAGTTTTATCATTTGTATAAAAGAAAAATAAGAACGCTTGTTTAGCAGTTTTAGGACCCCAATGTAAAAGATAAATTTGGTATTTTGTAGTACTTTTGGTTATAAAAATTTATTGTTTAGATTGTGGGGTCACAAACTATACCAAACAAGGTTTTTTTCCTTCTTTGATAGCCTTAATAAATAACTTGAAATGGCAGAGAATCTTGGATATCAACAGTTGGTCTACTGGTACGTCCATGCAGTCATGCTCATCTGTTGGTGATGATCCGGGATGAGCTGTAAAATGGAAAAAAAGAAGAAAAATAGTTCAAGCAACCATGGACTTAGTCTGATAAGTCCATGAAGCAACCAATTATGAACAATACAACCAATATTATTGTATTGAGATGTATATTGTTGTTGCTGCTTTTGAAACCTCCAGCAGCATACATGTAAAGCATCATGTACATTCATTGCACATCGGTGAAACCTATTTTTCACCGATGTGTTTTTGGTCTTGGCTGATATAATGAACACTTTTGAATGAACTATTCGTCCCCACAGCCCTGTTTAGCGGATCCGGTACCCATAAGATTTCACACCACTAAATGATTGTAGTCCTTGCCGACGACATTCGGCTTTTCTCTCAATCTTGCCATCCTTTGGCCCATGATATTCATAAGTAATCAGGAAGGGTACTTATTGCCCTCAACTGATTAAAGTTGGAATATAATCCTGACTTTAGGACTAATACCTATTACCACAGTGCAAAAAAGATATCTTTTCAGTACATTTTGCAGGTTTTTTTGTGATTTTGACTGAAAATGTTCTGTCAACACTGCTCAATTTTTTGATGACCAAAATCAGGGGCTTATTTCTAGGAACTTTCAGGGATACCCTATATAAATTTGGCACTTCAATGATCACAAATATCATGAACTTGATGAAAATTGTAAAGTTGAAAAATCCAGTCGCTTTATAAGCGAGAAAATCAATGTTTTGTAAATAACACCCCTTTAACATGTAAAAATATAGCAAGTCTATTTAGTGGCATGAAATCATAAGTATAGGCCTTCATTTTTGTTATAATTTGAGTTAAAACTTTTAATGGTGATATATATATAGGCTTAGTGTCAACAGTGTGAAGACACCTATCAATGATGGTGAGGGGTGGTGGAAGTTACATGACTTGGTTGAAAGGGTGTTGAGGCATTGTTAGAAGGTTCTTGGCCCTTTAGGTTTTTTTTTAATAAAGAAATCATTTTAACAACACAGATATCCAATTTTATAATAATAATATAATAAGAATGGCATTTATAATGCGCCGTCAATCTAGGTGAACTATTCCGAGGCGCAAACAATAAAAATCAAAAATACAAATTAACATGAAAAATACATAAACAAGGATGATTTGCATATTATGAAGAAATCAATTATAAACTGAGTCAAATAATCTTGTTTTTAACAATTTTACAAACTTACCTGAATTTTAACGGTTTTCTTTTGCCAAGCACTTGAATCTTGGATAACGTCAGTTGGTCTACGGGTACATCCAGATGTGTATGTCTGTTGGTGATGACAATTTGATGAGCTGCAAAATTAGACAAATGTGATAACAAAAACAAAATGAGGAAAAGCTTTTTTTGTAAATACCAACAAGTACCAGTAATGTTTTGCCGCTTTTAAAACCTTACAAATATAGGTATGTACATTTCATATTATGTGAATAGCTACTCTGTTTACATGTTTTTGGTCTAGAATGAATGATATCATGACAACCTTTGAATCACTCTATCCCCCTGCCCCCCTCCCCACAGTCCTGTTTATTGTAGGTGGGGTGTTGGTGGTGTTGTACCCTTACAATATAGGTCTTTTGTTACAATTCTGTTACATTCAAATATTAATGGTGATACATAAATATAGGCTTAGTGTCAACAGTGTGGGTGGGTAAGACAATTGGGGGGGGGGGGGGGGGGGGGGGGGATGGGGGGGGGGGATATATATATATAGGCTTTATAGTGTCAACAGGGGTGGTGGAAGTTACATGACTTGGTTGATAGGGTGTTGAGGCATTCTTAGAAGGCTCTTTGCCCTTTAGGTTTTTTTTTCATAAAGCAGTTACGGTAATAAAGCAGTTATTTTTACAACACAGATTTCCACTTTTTCAAACTTACCAGAATGATAGTTTTTCTTTTGTGAAGCACTGTGAATCTTGGATGTCGTCAGTTAGTCTACGAGTACATCCAGTCGTGTACGTCTGTCTGTTAGTGATGACACTTTGATGAGCTGCAAAATTAGACGAAAGTAGATAACAAAACCAAAATGAGTAAAAGTGTATGTGGGAAATAAATGTTAGCATTACAAGCTTTTGTAGGTACCAGATTTATTTTTTGCTGCTTTTGACACCCTAAAAAATATAAAAAAGTATGGTAAAAAGGGGTAAAAAGCTATGTTTTTACATATTTTTGGTCTAAAATGATATAATCATAATAACATTTGAATCAACTCCCCCTGCCCTCCCCTCCCTTATCACCAACCGCTTTAATAGCTTGAGTTAGTGTACATATTTTTGGTCTAGAATTATATAATCATAATAACATTTGAATCAACTCCCCCTTTCTTAACACAAACCGCTTTAATAGCTTGAGTTAGCGTATATGAGGTTGGGATGTCAGAACACAATAAAATAAATGAATAAGATAAATGAAATAAATGATATAATTATATATAAATGATATAATGATAAACCAAAATGAATGAATGAAATAAATGAAATAAATGAAATAAATGAAATAAATGAAATAAATGAAATAAATGAAATAAATGAAATAAATGAAATAAATGAATTAAACAAAATAAACAAAATAAACAAAAGAAACGAAAAAATAAACGAAGTGAAATAAATGAATTAAATGAATTAAATGAAATAAATGAAATAAATGAATTAAATGAAATAAACAAAATTAAAGAAATAAACGAAATGAATGAAATAAAATGAAATAAACAAAATAAACAAAATAAACGAAATGAAATAAAAGAATTAAATGAAATAAAAAAATCAATGAAATCAATGAAATCAATGAAATCATTGAAATCAATGAATGAAATGAAATAAATGAAATAAATAAAATAAGTGAAATCAATGAAATCAATGAAATCAATGAAATCAATGAAATACATGAAATACTTGAAATACTTGAAATACATGAAATACATGAAACAAATGAAATACAAAAAAATGAAGAAAAAAATTGAAATACACAAAAGAAATGAAACAAATGCAAGTATAAGAAAAGAAATAAATTAAATAAATTAAAAAGTATACAATTAAATACTAAATACATAAAAAGATACATAACATTTGTATTATAAATGAATGTAATAAATAAATAAATAAATTACAAATCATAAATCAAATCATAAATCAAATCATAAATCATAATTATAAATCATAAATAAATCAATCTATGGGTTAAGAAGACTATCTTTGTGTTCTTTGTTGTTATGCAGAGAGTAGGATATAAGTGTAGATAGGCATCTGATCTAATTATTATCAAAGTAAATAGATAAATATATAATTTGATAATTAAATAAATAAATGGATAAATAAATAAATAACCAGTAATTAAGAAGCAATCTTCTTGCAGCGTGCTCAATGCGGTGCACAGCGTAAAATATAAATAAATAAATAAATAAATATTTAAACAAGTAAATGATTAAATCAACAAAATTGGTAAATTAGCATAGATTAGTAGATACATAAATGAATTAGTTAAAAAAGTAAATATATACGTGTGTTGTATAAATTAAATGAAGAAGTAAATAACCACAAAATATCTAGGAATAAATATACTTGTTACAAGAAGCCTTGGTGTGCTCGATGCTATTCATACATTAAGTGTAGATGAGGTGAAACCAGATCTTTTAGTGAGTATTAGTTATCAATGCATATTGGTAAGTAAATGGAAAAAAATAAAATATTTACACTGAGCTTTAAATTGAATAATTCTTAATAAGTTAATTAATAAACATAAATAACTTAAACATAAATAACTTAATGAATCACCAACGAAATGAAATAACGAGGAAAGTGTAAATAAATGAATAAACGAATTGATAAATGAGTGGTTCATCAATAAATAAAAGTTAATAAGTTGATATAATATAAGGTAATGGATTGGTAAGTAAATAAATAATCAAAATAAATTGTCAAATTGATCGAGTAAATAAAAAGTAAATACATACATTTTAATTGAAGACCCACCTTTTCAGACTAGATCTTGTTCCCTAAGATACCTTTTTTTCCCGCACCCCCCCCCCCCTGCCCCATCCCTCATTTCATCCCTCATCCACAAAACACAAATATGTGTAATTTGTCAGTTCCATGTCCTCAGATTCGGCTAAAATTTGGTTTCTAAGGAAAGCCCCTGAATCCCCCACCCATGTTTAATGCTTTGCGCCGTACATCCATACTAAAATGAACCCTCAATCCCCCTGCCCATGTTTAGTGCTTTGCGCCCTACATCCATACTAAAATGAACCCTCAATCCCCCTACCCATGTTTGGTGCTTCGTGTCGCACATCTATACTAAAAATGAACTTTCAAGCCCCCCCACCCATGTTTAGTGCTTCCCGCCTTACATCCATACTAAAATGAACCCTCAATCCCCCCACCCATGTTTGGTGCTTCGTGCCGCACATCTATACTTAAAATGAACTTTCAAGCCCCCACCCATGTTTAGTGCTTCCCGCCTTACATCCATACTAAAATGAACCCTCAATCCCCCTACCCATGTTTGGTGCTTCGTGCCGCACATCTATACTTAAAATGAACTTTCAAGCTCCCACCCATGTTTGATGCTTTGTGCCACACATCTATATATACTAAAATGAACATTGAGTATACTCCCTCCCCCAGACAAGTGAAAACAAACACTTGCAAATATATACAGTCATAAATGGTATATGTTTAAACAAAATCAAATAAATACCCTGTACGTCCCACCACCACTACAACAAAAAGCTCAGAAGTTCTTCCACATATCAGACAATATTTGTTAGTTCAACAACTCCCCCATACCTAATTAAGTACAGTGTAGCAAAGCGTTGTCAATTTGAGTTAAACAACGCTGCTATACAACCATTGCGCTGATCGATCCGCACCACAAGGATATGTTTTCACGTGATATGCGATCATAGCCGCAGTGTGTGTTGTTTTTAGAATGATTGTGCCAGCTGTTTACAGCGAGTTTTGAAACTTACAGGAACTTCATTATTATGTTAGTTTGGTCATTTCATTGAACAAATCCCAGAAATGTACTCACATTTAGACGGTTTCGTCAACCAGTTCGGTTGACTTCTTCAGTAATGGCTTGATCCACTTCTTTTTCCCGCGAGAGATGATATTCTCGTTCCCAGGATGCAAAGTTGTGATGAGTGGATCAAAGAATATCATCTCTCGCGGGAAAAAGAAGTGGATCAAGCCATTACTGAAGAAGTCAACCGAACTGGTTGACGAAACCGTCTAAATGTGAGTACATTTCTTGGATTTGTTCAACAAAATATCAACTTTCATGTATATATCTACAATCCTGATGAACTTATTCAAAGGTTTGGTCATTTCAGTTTTTTATGTTTTTTGAAAATTGAATGAAATTATTAATAATGAAGTAGGCCTACATTAAAATATGTTCTTATTTGCATTGTCTATTTATGAAATGGCGTTATATCAAATCCCTGGTTGTTGTTGAACAGGATTAAATGATGTTTCAGCATATGTGCATCACCAATCGACAACTTGCATTCTGGGCGTGCTGCATGTTTATTTCACTCGGGTACACCGTTGTCGATTGGTGATGCATATACATTGAATCATGATTTAATCCCTTAATATCTTGCTAAAGGGGTCAAAAAAAGTAAGTCCCCTAAAATTAGATTACTTATGTTTACATAACTTCACACACTATTAGACGTTTTGAAAAATTGAAACGATTATGAAAAGAAAAAAACGCTTGGCTACCAATAGAAAGTTTTACATTTTCGATATCATGTTTACTTTTCCCAAAACAGTCACATTTCCTCAAAATCATGTTTTCAGAAAAAGTGGCACTTACTTGTATTGGATTTGGGCAAATTTCATGTTAACGGAAACATCATTTTGGGGATATTTGACTTTTTTGGGAAAAGTAAACATGATATTGAAAATGGGAAACTTTGTGCAGATAGCTAAGCGTTTTTTCCTTTTCAGAAAAGTTTCAATTTCTTAAAACGTTTAATTGTGTGGGGGTGTTACGCAAACAAAAGTGTATAGGGTTTTGAAAATTGCCACTGTTTCTGAGAACATCGTTTTGGGAAGATTAGACAATTTTGGGAAAAGTAAATATGATATTGAACAGGAGAAACTTTCTGTGAGAAGCCAAGTTTTTAAATTTCTCAAAACGATTAATCCTGTGCGGTGTTATGCAAACAAACTTGGTATAATTTTCGTACAAAAAAACATGAGAGAGAGTTTTTAAATTTACTGGTATGGAACAAGTGCCACTTTTTCTGAAAACATCATTTTGGGTAAATGTGACTGTTTTGGGAAAAGTAAACATGATATAGAAAATGTAAAACTTTCTATTATCGTTTCAACTTTTCGAAACATTTAATTTTGTGTGAAGTTATGTAAACAAAAAGTAATCTAATTTTAGGGGGGACTTACTTTTTTTGACCCCTTTATATGACACACTCATTCTTTTTCACTAGAGTATCATTAGTTTGTAAAATGTTTGTACCAGTTCTGGTATGTTATAACTTTGCAAAAAGTACTAAATATTTGATAGGATAAATACAATAGTGTTACTTACAGATTTTGATGTAGTGGTTGTATAGCTTTTAATGACTAAATCTCTCGCACAATGGAGCACTCGGAGCTACTTGCAGGCAAAAATGTCACTACTTTGCAGTGTATATAAAACAAATGTTCGTAGGTCGGATACAATTGTCAATATCTTATGGCACAAAAGCCAAAACAAGCCAGCAGACAAACTATGTAAATGTTTTGCAGTGCGAATTAAAATGAACTCCTCAATACGGACTCTGTGAATATCTTTCAGTACAATTCAAAATCTGTTTGTGTAGTCCAACTCTATAAATGTCTTGTAGTTTGAATTAAAACACGCTAACTCAACTCTGTGAATGTCTTTCAGTACAGTTCAAAATCTGCTTGTAGACCAACTCTGTAAATGTCTTGTAGTTCGAATTAAAACACGCTAACTCAACTCTGTGAATGTCTTTCAGTACAATTCAAAATCTGCTTGTAGATCAACTCTGTAAATGTCTTGTAGTTCGAAATAAAACACACTTGTATAGACCAACTCTGGAAATATCTTGAAGTTGAATTAAAACGCCCTTGATGATCAACTCTTCAAAAGTCCTTGGAATTTACAGACAAATATTTGTAAAAGTCTTGCGGTACAAACTTATTCAAACTCAGTAGTAAATATAATTTGTTGTGCCGATTAAAACACAGTATCATATATAAGCTGCACAGATAGCTTTATCGCTTGAATCAGGAGACAAATTGAAACAGGTCCAGCCTCAGTGAAAGACGAAAATTGACTGAACACCACGCCCTAGATAATTTGAATGCTGGGGTTGAATGCTAGTGGTAGCGACATTGATACCGTTATACAATACGATTAATTTGGTATAAAAGCCAAGGGCTTGACGCACTTGGTAAATAGATATGACAATGATGTTCTTGCTACGTAGATAACTAATTAATGGTCGCAAATTTTGAAATAAGGCTATGCAATATGATCACATTATACCAAGTACTTCAATCTGTTAATAGGAAAAGTGTCATTTGATCAATCTTTCAACTAGCCCTGATTGTCTTCTTCAATTACAACTCTTACGTACGCACGACAACTAATAGTTTTAATTTCCTAAAACTAGGTAGAATTACTACATATATCACCCACAAATCGAATCTCTTATAACGGAAAAGTGTCTCTGCATAAATCTGCTCCATCTAATTAACAGTTTTTATGGGGAAAAAAACCATGTTGCTTTACTAATTGATTAAAGTTTGGCCGACACATTTAACCACTGTTGTACAAGCCTATCGCCAGGGCTGGAATTGAGATTTTTTTCAACCACAGCCAGTCGGGCAGGTACCTCGCAAAAAAACCTGCCCAACAGTTATTCCACCAGCCATTGAACACATACACTGTGAGTACGAACATTTTTACCTGTCAGTCGGGCGGGTACTTTTGAATTTTCACCCGCCTGACGCAAAGGTTACCCGCCATGGGCAGGTGAACGGGTGCTATTTCCAGGCCTGTCTATCACGTCTAATGTAAAATTACCCTTTTTTGAATGAAAATAAAAATAAGAGCAGTTCAATTTTGAATCAAATGAGATCCCTTATAATCATATAATAACAGACCTGAAACATTATAGACTAGGCAGAGGCCTAGATAACAGATATAACGCAGCAAATGTGGGTACAATTGGAAACAATCGGCCGAGTGCACCAATGGCGGGTAGCTGAAGAATAGCGCTACCTCGCTAGTAACTGGGCGTAACCGAAAATGTTGAGAGCACCAAACCGGGGTAAGCTACTAGTACTAGGCTAGTAACTGGCGGGTCATTTACGCTAAATCTTATATCTCACCGGACCCAAGAGTAGGTTGGAGCATAACAGTTTATGCTGTAACTAAACGACAATTTCTTATTTGCCCGATGGACGATTACATAGATATGATGATCAGTGGGAGAATTTTATCATGCAATTTATTATCAACTTGTGTATAATAATTTTACTCAATGATACATTTAAGAGCAACTTATTATAAAATATTTTGAAACTATCCACAATCATTCATACACAGTTGTAAAAATTAGTTCAAACAATCAAGCATCTAATCAATCAATCAATCAATCAAGCAATCAACCAACCAATAATTAAATTAATTAAATAACATGAAATCAAATAAATAAACAAATAAATATGCCTATTGAATGAATATTATAAATAAAGTAAATAAAAGATGAATACAAAATAAAAATACATAGGCCTACACTTAATAAATCGATTGATTAATGTCAATACCATACTGTAGTTCCTAGAAATTGACATAAATGATTTCATTAAAGTCACTAAAGTAATTAATTTCATTAAAGTCACTAAAGTAATTAAAATCATTTTTTGAAGAAGAAAAAAATAGAAAAAAAAATGGGAATCCGTGATTTACATTTACAAAAGCCAGGATCACAGTAGTAGCACGCCACAGAGATTTGATGCTTGAATTGTGATATTTTTTATTAACCATTGATCCATTTATTTAAAATGAACGGATTTTGATCGTGAAATTTTGGCCATTTTATACCATTTTGTATGTTACTCTCGCACAAAATGTGTTTATAATGCAATTATGGTCCTTATTTTTTAAAGAAAGGTAATAAACTTTGAAATTTTCGAACACAAAAAATGGCGGCATATTCACAGATTTCATTTCTCTACTGGACGTGGTGTGACGTGCCATAGACGTGTTGCATTATTCATGTTATTTATATCAACGCTTGATGTAGTGACTGACGACACAGTTTTATAATTCTACGGAACGCCATCCGTGTCAATATGATCGCTGTTTGTATACATGTACACACATTTGACGCTTGCTACAATTAATTTTGTAAGGGGACGATGGTGATTAATGTGGATAGTTACTATGCTGGTGTTCCTCGCCATCGCCAGTTATGCTCTAAGAATTACATCGTTAGTTAGTTACGCTACAGTTAGAGCATAACTACTAGGGAGGTAGCTTACCTCCCTATTATTAAAGGGGCATTAAGAGATGTGGTGGAGGCAGCGCCCTCAATAACAAAAATATATGATAAAAACTGGGATTTGTATATTATTAAAATTGTATTACATGTATGAACTTACACCTATAAGGATTAAGAAAAATCAGCCCTCTTTGTACAACAAAACATCAATTCAAAAATGCTTATCTAGCCGAGATCAGTATTTTACATGGTAAAGGGTGGTATTCCAACATATTTAAAACATTGTTTTAATCAAGTTTTGCTGGTTTTTTTTTAGTAGAAACAATAATAATGGCAATTTCGCTACGCTAGTTTGGTGCACTCAGCCGAATGTCTTTTAAAGACAATTTCGGTATACTGATTCCAAAAATCAATGTTCCCCAAAATAATTTTGACCCTATTAGATCTATTTTGTATAAAACAAAAGATTATCTAAAATGATGAGTTTCAGTAGGACACAAATAGCCTGACTCCCTGGTATATAATTATCCAGGGCCATTCATATCAAATGAATAACGGGAGCTGATAGATACAGATGGATGGCTATCCTAAATTAATTTACCTAATGCTTAAATGCTAGTTTCATAGTAATAATTCCATACATAGGCTATCTATTCCGTAGAAGTGATACACATGATATTAGAAGGTTAACATTTTAATTCTATAAGAGCTCAATCCTGCACAGAAAATGCTGAATTGATTGATGATTAAACGACTCTATATTTAGGCATCGATAAACGCTGGTGGGGGATGGGGGAGGTGAGAGAGAGGAGGATGGCAGACTAATGAAGAATTCAAAATAACACTTCTATGGTTTCTTTGTTGTATTGCCCTCAAGTGCCAACAATTTAAATTCGGGTCGGTCGGTCGGATTTGTTTTTTTCTTTTTTTTCTTTTCTTTTTTTTTCCATTTTTTTTTTTTGGCTGAAATATATAGGGTTTATGTCAAGACAAAATTGGTATATGCCCATATGTCAATTAAACTAATGTTTCTAGTGTGACAATAGTCTAAACACATTTATTTAGGCTTATTTATTCAGTTCAAGCAAGAAATAGTAACATTTAGACACTTTTAATCAAATTTAAATCTAAAAAAAAAGAAAAATGTGACCCTAGTTTTTACGATTTTAGGGTCGGTCGTTGAGGGCAACACAACTTTTGTTTTGTTTTTGCCTAACATAACCACAAGTGTTTCTATTCGTGGGCCTAATAGTTCAGAATATCTATTTTCAATAATATTTTACTCCAAATGTTGTTCCTACTAGTGAAATTTAAATACTCATATTTTTGACATTTCAATAAATTTGCATGTTAAACTTTAAATCGTTTAAAGTAATTGTAAAGATTTATATGGCATGTGATCTACAATCTTGTTCAAAACCTGTTGGGACACTACACACGTGCATATATGAAATATCTGACAATGTGAACAAAAAACTCTCAGTTGGGAGTATGATTCAAAACAAGTTTATGTAAAATACCCCCGCCCCCCCCCCCCCCCCATCAATGTTGGACTGTGTATACATATTACAGCTCTTGTTGGAATATGCTCTTTCCTTGTGTAAAGTGGATCCGGTGTTACTCTTTTGAATACAAAAGAGAAACCATCAAAATTGTAGGCAAAATGATACACACCATTGTAAACACATTAAGCAAATTTGAGATTTAAAAAATAAATAATAATTTACACTTTATACTCCAAGGATTAAATATTGTTTTTAATTCATAAACAAAAGCTAATGTATGTCTCTCTCCAACATAAAATGGCATTGCAAAACACAAAATTGCTTTAATATCCTATCATGACCATGCACTTATGGTAAAATAGCACCCTGCAGTCAACAAATGAAGAGCAAAATAAACCCGTCTTACCGTTGTCGATTCAAGATAAACAACGACGAAGACCTTGTTGAACCCCGTCCGTTCCCTGTAAATGGGCGAGGGAACTTCTGAATGGGATGGGTTACAAAAGGTAAACATTAGAGAAGACAAATTATTGAGCAAGTAATTGTGGAATTTAAAATATTTTGTAAATAGCATTTTATTCACACACCACCTTTAACATTCAGAGAAAAATTAAATCAAGAATGCGTTTAATTTACATGACACATTTTGATATATGTTTACAGAATATTTGTATCAAATTAGACACACCCCTCCATTTCAATAGTGGTACGATCCAAATAGATCTGAGGGTTGTCATTTTACCGCGCGATGATACAAAATGGCGATTCTCTTGTGCTGGGTAGCGACCGTTTCGGCTAAAATTGTGGATTTAGGAATGGTCCGTGACATATGGCCCTCGCCAAAAATATTTTCCTCAGGGATATAGCTACATCTTGGTATATAAAGCTGTTTGCTAACTTTAAGGATCGAAGAATGAACACATTTTGCGAACATTTGTTGTTTGTTTACAATTTTGCATCGATGCATGGTTTCCAAATAAGGTTCGCCATCCTATTAATTTGCATATGAAGTGTGGGTTTATCTCAAATCAACAACGCTTTGTTACTGTACTTAAGGTATGGGGGAGTTGTTGAACTGGCAGTATAACGTATTTTGGTAGTAGTTTCTAGCAATGTGGGCAATTTGTTGCAAAAGCCTTGCATCCCATAGTAATTCAATACAGCAGTCGGAGTCGTTATGCAAAAGAACTTTATATACGTCCATACAAAATGTTTTTCAAAAGGGCTTATTTTTATACCTTTTATTGAAAAATAAAGAACATAATAACAAAAAAGATGATGGTTTTGAAAAAACATACTGTATTTGATTGGTATACTATACATTGTATGTAACTCTTTTATTTTACAAATAATATTTTGAAGGCTCAATCACACTAGTCCAGATTTTGTTCATGCTATTTTCTCAAAATCACTCAAATGGATGTAAGCCCTTCTGCATATCCAGGCATATCAGTTCTTCAATACATATATAAAACAAGTGATCAGCACCAACAGCCTGATGATAACTGATGAAAAAGTAACAGAATTCACAACCTTACAAGATAACAAAAATGAATGACTCCTACCGAAGCAAATTACATATTTAACAAAAAGAAATTATTTTAAACGAGATATTTTAAAAAAAATGGTCAAAGTATGCGAAAAAAAATTAACAGAGGACACAGGTAAATAACTACTTGTTCTACCCAATAAAAAGTATATATTTTCTGAAAGGAAATCTCACAAGGAATCCAAATATGATATTGGAATTTAGATATGACCTAATGCTAACATGTTGTGATTAAGAATGTTAAACAAATATCGATTTTTTTTTTCTTCTTCTTCTTCTTCTTTCTTCTTCATGTTTTGATTAAAGCCCAATAATATTTTAATACCTATCCCAATCATAATTTTACTGTGCATATTTATAGTTCCTCATGCAATTACCCATCAGAACATAATGGTTGTCAAGGGTTACTTCTTGAAAGATACTATATTGGGAAGAGCACAAACGTTTAAATTTCATGTTTACAACAACAAAAAATTGGGGTATGCACCCTATACCCTATCCTGATTTAAACGCCCTTTTTGAATTCCCCTATTTGAGAGCTTTCTAATATCAGGTAGGGTCGATTGTTACAGCGTGTTTTGTTTTTTCCCAATCAAAATTCTGGAATTTTGGGTCAATTGTTAACAATTTTCAAACAATTCATAAATTTTCAAAAATGTCCCAAAATGTTTCGTTACAAAACAGGGGGACTATATGAGTCGATTAGTTCTGTAGAACAGGGTTCTTCTTTGCCTTAGTGTACCGTTTTCCTTTTCTATTAGACTTAAATTAACACTGTGATCATTTTTACTATTTTGTTAACAGACCTCAATGCACCGTGAAGCGCAGGAGCAGTTGGAAAGTACCAAACAGCAACTCACCGAAAGCAGCCAACGGATCACGGATCTATCCGAGGAGATGGCCAAGATTCAAGAACAACTCCACACGGTCGGACAGCACCAGACAGAGCTGACCAATAACTTGCACGATAAAGAGGAAGAGATGAAAGAGATTTCTGACCGGCTGCGGCACAAGGAAGAGGAAGTGAAGACATTCTGCGACAAGTTCGCGAGTAAGGAAACCGAGTTGGCCGAGTTCATGGTGAAGCTGGAAAAAGAGCAAGAAAAGAGCGCCGTTCTGAGAGACGAGAAACGGACACTTGACGCATCTTTGGACAGTTTGCAGATCGACTTGGACAAAGCCAATGCTCAGTTGGATAACGAGCGCTCCATGTTTGCTGCAGAGAAGGGCGAGTTGGATTCAAATCTGCGTGAGAAGGTGGAAGAATTACAGGAGACGGAACGCCTGCGACAGGAACGAGACGAGACGATATCGAAGCTTTCTCACACCGTTGCAGAGAATATCGAGGAGATAGGTGGGTTGAAGAAACAACTAACGGAGAAAGATTTCCAGATTGGAACGCTGGAGAATACAGTCGGACAGAAAGATCGGGAATTGGAAGTGGTGAAGTCTGGCCAGTCGGAGGAAGGCCGAAAGGTTGAATCCAAAATGACTTCACTTCTCACTCAGATAAGTGAACTAGAATCAGAAGTGACACATAATCAGAGAACAATAAGCGATCTTGAAAACAGAACGGAGAGATTACAGAGTCAACTTAGTGCGACTGAAGCCGATTCGGCGAGTAAGAGGGAAGAATTGGAGGGGAGTTCAGCTAAACTTAGCAGGCAATTAGAGGAGAAGGAAACACAGGCTAATTCTTTACAACAGCAGCTACTTGACTCGTTAAAACTGGTTCAAGAAAAAGAAAACTGGTATCAGGATGCGTTGAGGACAGAGAAGGAGGATCATAATCAAGCAAAATCAGAAATATTGTCTGAGCTGGCAGATGTTAAAGAAAAACTGGACTTTGCTGTTACAAGGCAAAAAACACTAGAGAATGATCTAGACGTTAACAACAGCGACATCAACAAATTAGAGGTGGAACTGAAAGAGCAAGGGGCAAAGTCTGAATCCGAGATTCATTCTTTGAATGAATCCGTACAGAAGCACAATGCCGATTTTGAGAATTATAAAACACAATTGGAGGGTAAAGAACAGGAGCTGTCAAGACTGACGGATGCACTCAAGAAAGCGCAGTCAGAGAGGTTGGCATCAGACGACATCTCCAAAGATGAGATTCAGACACTGCACACGCACATAACTGAACTGGAGAAAGCTGTTGAAGATAGAGTGGCTTCTATCGGTGGACTTGAACAGAAAGTAGCTGAACTTGAAGATGCTGTCAAGGAGAAAGATGGTCTTCTGCAGAATGAATCTACGGCAGCACACGAGGAACTGAATGCCTCGAGGAAAGAGCTGGAAACGTTGCAAGGCAGCCTTGAAGAGGCAGAGAGAGGTACGGGTTCAGCTGAGCAACAGCTTCTTGAAATGCAAGAAGTAAACAGGACACAGAAGGAAGAAGCATACACTTTACAAAACATTAATGATACCTTGCAGAAGAATCTGGACATTTTACAGTTGAGTTTGGAAGAGAGGGAACAAAATCACGGAGAAGAATTGATTCGGACCAAATCTGATTTTGAAGAGAAGGAGCGCAACTTTGTGCGTCGGATAGAGACTGCCAAGGAGGAGCTTGTCATGGCCAAGGAAGAATTGGGCCATTTACATCAGGAACTTGCTAATCAACAATCCACTGCGGAAGCTTTGAAACAGCAATTGCAGGATGGCGAACATAGTCTGGCAGAAGAGCTTGAGAGGTTAAAGGGCGATCTGACTAAAAAAGAACATGAAATCACAAGGAAGAGTGACGAGTTACAGAATCTTAAACAGCAGATGGAGCAAGATGGTGCCAAGTCTGCTGAAGAATGTAAAGCGCTTCAAGAACAGCTGTTGGCTTCTTCAGAGAAGATGATGTCCGTTTCGCAACTTTTAGAGGAAAAAAATGAAATGGTTGAAGACCTCACCCAAAAGGTGATTGATAACGAAGCGAGGTTCGTGGAGGTGGTGGAGAATCTTAAAGAGAAACTCCAAACGGCAAAGTCTAACATAGAAAGACTGCAAGAGGATGTTGTCAATAAGTCAGAATTAATTGAGACATTACAGCAAACCAAGACTGGCCAAGATGAAGAGACTTTGTCTCTCAAAGAAGCAATCAACAGTGCCGATGAAAAGCTTGAAAAACTTGAGAGTGCACTGTCGGATAAGGACGTTCTAGCCCGGAGTCTAATGGAACAGTTTGCCGGCAAGGAGAAAGACTATCAGACGAGAATCGTCACGTTGCGTGAGAAACTGAAGAAAGCCGGCCGCGAGATGAGAGAGATGAGGGAGGTGATTGCTCAGAAAACAGACGAGGTAAAAGCTGAACATGAGAATGTGGAAACTAACACGGCACATGTCACTGAGATGGAAGCAGAGTTATCGCAGAAGACAACGGCTATTGAAGAGCTTAAACACCAACTGATGGAAAAAGATCAAGAGCTTAATTCTGAGGTTGGATCGTTGAACGAGAGTCTAAGTAACTTGAGTTTGAGGGTACCAGAGCTGGAGGGAGAACTTCAAGACAAAGCCAATAAGGTGAGAGATCTTGAAATACTCGTGCAGACCACAGAGACCCACATTGTTGAATTGAATTCCAGCTGCGCTCAAAAGGACTCCGCAATAGCTTCGCTGAAGGAGGTTATCGATCAGCAGCAAGAACGGGTTAAGGTGGAGATGGCCAGTGTACAAATGTCAGCCCAAGCAACCAGTGACAGTCCTCCGGCAGATGAAGGTATTCAGGAACGAGTCCAGGAGCTGGAAAAAGACAACACAAAACTGAAGGGAGAGTTGGACGGCTCCAAGCAGCGGTATGGTAAACTGTTGGTGAAAGCCAAGGATTTAAAAGCTAAATTGGAGGTGTCCAGCAAAGAAAATGGTCAGTTAGAAACCGATCTTGTGCAATTGAGAGATGCTTTGGAGGAAGCAAAGGCTAATCTGTTACAGAAGCTTGAGGTGAGCAAATTGGTGGACAATATCCAGACAGAGAAAGCTGAACTAGAATCTGAAACTCAAAGTTTGAGACAAGAGTTGGAGAGCTTGAAGGGAATGCTGCAGGAGAAGACATTAGCATTACAAACGGCTGAAAACCATGTGGAAGAGATGCAGAATCTAAAGCAAAGTTTGCAAGAACAGCTGGTGTCTTTGTCAGATGCTCTTGAATTTGAAAAGTCCTCTGGTCAGGAGAAGATGGCAGAGCTGGACACTTTGAGGGCCCGGTGGGAAGAAAGCGAAGGTGGTAAAGAAGAGAAGGAGCAAGGGATTCAAGAACAGTTGGTGTCCATGAGAGAAGCTCTTGAAAGGGCAAATAATCAAGACGAGGATAAAACTGCAGAAGTACAAATGTTGAAATCGAGGCTGGAGAGCCAGGACGGCAATGAAGAGAAGTTGCAGGAGACGATGAATCATATTGGACAGTTGACTGAGGAACTCCAACGTGCAGGTCAAGAAATGGACCGAATGAGAAGTGTTGTTGATGAAGTGGACACTCAAAAGCAACAGATGGAAGCAAAATTGCAAAACTTGCAGCAGGAGCAAAACAGAGTCATGTCTGAATTAGATCAAGTGCAAAACGATAAAGCTAATCTTTTGTCCGAGTTGGACCGAGTTACGAACGCACTGAGTGAGCTGCAAAGAGAAAAGGACATTCTGGAAAATAGTAAAGAGCAGGAGACTGCTGCAGAAGTTGAATTCATGACCGCCCAACTCAGCGAATTCAAAGATAGATTGCAGTCAGAACAGAACGCCAAAGAACACGCTCTCAAGCAGAACGAGAAGATGAAAGAGAAACTGGTGAAAATAAACGAGGCGCGCAAGATCCTTTCCCGTGAAGTCGAGAGGCTCAGTGCGCAAAAGCAGCAATCAGAGGAGTTGTCGAGAGAAAAAGCGGAGGTTGAATCACAGTTTTTAGAAGTGAAGCAAGAATATGAACAATTGAGACAGTCCAGTGATCAGAGTATCCTAGAAGAGTCCTCTCTTAAAGAACAGGTAGCATCTCTTGAGGAGGAGAGGGATACGATAGCCAATGAATATGCATTGATACAGAAACGAATGGCTTCGCTTGACGAAGCTTACAGAACCAAGGACTCTGAACACGATGAAGCATGTAAACAAATATCTTCCCTGAAATCTTCCCAAGTTGCCATGGAGGCGGACATCACCAAATTGCACGAGCAGCTTCAGGAGACGGTCATCGCTCTGGCAGAGGAAAACAAGAAGGCCAAAGAGCTGACAAAGGACTTGAAGTCTTCCAAAGAGAATTGTAATCGTTATCAGGCTGAATTCCAGCAAATCAAAAACAAGATGGAGGAGGAGGGTAAGCGCACGAGGGCAGAACTTTCTAAAGTTGAGTCCGATCTGGAGAACCAGCAGAAATTATGGGAAGATAAGTACAATACGGACGTGAATGCTTACGGCGATAGAGTAAAGCAGATTCAAAGCAATTTAGATAAGACTTTAGCCGAATTAGAAACACTGACTGCACAAAATAGTCAACTGTGCTCTGAAAAAGATTCTCTAGCGACTCATAATACCGAGCTTCAAAAGCAGGTGGCTTCCGTGCAGGAATTAAATGCAAGTTTTCAAGATGAGCTGCAGAGTGCAAAGGTTGATGCTGAGGTACTAGAGAGAAAAGCTCATGCCTTGGAAAAGGCGGTGGGTGAATTTGAAGGGGTAAACGAAAAAGCCAGGTCGGAGGTCGAGGAAAAGAAGGCGCACAATGAACAGTTGAATGAAAAATTGAGATCCGTGCAGAGTCAGAATGAGAGTGTTGTGAGCGAGAATGAGCAGTATGCAGCGGAACTGGAAGAGTTAATGGACGAAATCCAGGAGGCTAGGTCCAAAGACAAAGAACTGAAAAAGTTGTCGCAAGAGGTCGACAACCTGCAGTGGAAACTGGACGAGAGTCTGCAGACGGAAGAGGAGTCTCAAGAGATGCAGACTCAGCAGAAAACACAGATGGAGGAGATGCAAGATGTGCTGGACCAGGTGCAACAGGATAAGGACGAGTTGGAGATCCGCTGCGAGAGACTCAAATCGGAAATCGGAGAGTTGGTTACTACTTGCGAAGAGAAGGAGGCTCTGTGCGAGAGCGCGGACAAGAAAGCGACCTCGTTTAAGACGCATGCTGACCGCTTAGAGGCGGAGATCCACGCCTGGAAAAGCAAAGGTACCGAGAATAAAGTAATGTTGGAACAAACGCAGATGGCTTCCAACACCTACCAGGGCAGGACGGCAGAGCTGACAGATCAGATTGAACTGATGCAGGAACAAGTCAGGAGATACGCCACTGAAAACGAAGTGCTACGCAAACAAGCTGCCGTGCACGGGGACGCCGATGATCAGGTACGTCAGCTACAGCAACAGCTCCAGCAATACGCCGCTGATAACGACCAGCTGAAACGACGCACAGAGAACCAGCAGAGGTCCGCGCAAGAGCAACTACAACAGATGCAAGAGACGGTCCACGGACTTGCTGCGGAAAACGAGGGTCTGAAGCAACAGGCAGAGTGGGGTAAAGATGTGGAGAACAGGTTTCAACAGCTTCAGGAGGCGTACAATAGAGTCCAGGAAGAAGCCGGAACCAATACGGAGGAGAGGGATAGAACGCTTCAATCCTTGCATCAGAGGGAGATGAGGTAAGTCCATGGCCTTGATTGGAAGGGTAGTGAGGCAAAACAAAAACAAAAGTTGACTTGCCCTTTCCGACCGATCCGAATTTTCGGAAATCTAGGGTCGCTATTTTTTTTAAAAAAATTTCTTCAAAAAAAAAAAAATAAAGATTGAAAAAAAAAATTAAATTTTTGTTGTTGAAAGAAGCACATAACAATAAAGAAAGATGAAAACGTGTTTTTGAGTAGTATCTGGCCATGCGTTTTGAACTCGCCACCCAAAAATGGTGGTGTTGTTACATATTTTCAAATTGTGATCTGTTTAATTCATCATATCTCAGCAAAACATAAGGCTATAGTCATGTTTTTGGTCTCAATTGAAAGCTTATGAGTACCACTAACAAACCTGTAAATATGAACAACATGGCTTTTCAATTAGCGAAGTTATGGTTGATTGAATTGGGAATCGTCAAGGTGGAGGAGGGGGAGGGGGGAATGCGGTACACACAAACTCTATGGGAACAGCACGTTTCGCGTGTGTAAACTTGATTAAAGTCACTACTACTAAAGTACTACAGGGGCTACAAACTTGGTTTTGGTCTTAATTTACAGCTAAACAATTCTGCTAGTTGTTTTTAATCATTTTGAACTCTTTATGATTAGTTTAGTCCATAAAATATGAACTTTTACTTACGAAACTACCCGTTTTCATGATAAACACTGTAGAAAGTAATGCGGATGTCTTCAAAATCTAAAAGTTGCTGTAAATTTTGAATTACTTATCCTATCACAGTCAAAGTATACATTTTCTAAAAGGGAATTTGATGAGGAATCCAAATATGGACTTACATTTTCAGTTTGGGTTAGGGCTAAAATGTTTTAGTTTAAAATATGTTGAATTGTAAAAAAAAACCCATAATTTGGAACACCCTGTATTCTGAGATTAACAAACAAGTGTGATTTTTCTTTCTCCAAAGTCAGTAGGCTTCACCCATCCTCTAACCAAATAAATATTGTTTACTTTCAGTTTATTACTGTAAGTTAGTAATAAGCAATGCATTATGCAATCCACTTTTTATCCGAAAATAATTTTTCCACCCTGTATAATTTCAAGGTCACCCTGTATAATGAGTTGAAATGTGTATATTTGGATTGCTTATGTCCTCAGCTTTCTAAAAATGTATGCCTTTGCTAGTTTAGGGTTAGTAATTGTGGAGATATTCCAATTTGAAACTCAATTGGTGTAAAAATGCATAATATTTGTGATGTAATGCTAAGGGTGGCGAGTTCATAACACATGGCCATCTGTTTGTTTAAAAAAAAAAAATTAAAAAAAATCTTTAAAAAAAATCAAAAAAGAAAATCAAAAAATCAAATTAAAAAAAAAAATCTTTAAAACGTGTTTTTGTGCAGTAAATTTTCAAAAATAAATTCAATAAAAAAAAAAAAATCCGACCGTCCGACCCTGACTTTGACCCTGAAAGGGCAAGTCAACTTTTTTTTTTGGGCCTGATGTAAGTTCAAGGGCTCTTTTATACAAAGCAAGCAATTTGTCTTGGAGTGTTAGTACATGTCATGGAAACCAGTGCGCCAATTGAATTGTACCACACAGGTTATGTGTTTATGCACTATTTGGTTTGCAGACCGTGTACAATTTTGAAAGTGTTTTTTTATAAACATCCAATTTTGAAAATGAAAAGAAATTATTTAGGCTATATTAAAAAAATCTTTTGTCTCAAAGCTCTTCAGTTTTTTAAAACCTAATTTTTTGTTTTGTTTTCAATATAAAATATTGAAATCCTTGTAAAAGTGACCTTTTGTATTTAAAATGATGTGATCAATAAAAATCTGTGAAATTTTGGGATTTTTTCTTCTTTTTTTCTTCTTCTTTCCTTTTTCTAACGCTCATCAATTAACTAACGCGCGCGGGAGCTTTGAGACAAATGATTTGTTTTTAATATAGCCTTATTAAAAGAAATTGTTTTTATTGTAACACAGTTTCTAAAAATGGGCATAGAATTATTTGATAACAATGAAGTGTATGCCGTCATGTTTGATGCACATACCCTTGAACTTGATATATTTCCAAAGTATCAAATTTGTACCACCATTTCAGAATATATATTGAATGCATTACAATTTAGGCAACGTTGAGTTTTTGCTTTTTTAGTAAATGTCACACAAACAAAATGAGAAAAGAACTAGATTACAGGCATATTATGCGGCCTTTTTCATGGAACGTCCTCTATCTTTGATTTTGCACTTTTGTTTGGTCAAAATTAAAATTAAAATCAAAATATCTTCTATATTACAGATAAGTTGACCGCTTTGTAACTGTCGAATTCGGCGTTTTTTCGCTTTGTACATTTTTTTGTGATGTACTTTTCCCCAAGAAAGCTTAACATTTACGATCTATAAAACTGAAATAAACACACTTTACAGAAAAACACATCATTTTTTTATTTTTAAGCTTACCCTATTACTGTAGCGGCTGTAGCCGACCCTCTATATCGCCATTGTGTTTGAGCATTTATATTGTTTTATTCAAGACTATCTATAAATTGTATGTTCTGGACGTTTTTGTGCATTTTTTTCTTCTTCTTTTCATCAAAATGTTGTTTTCCGCGTTTAACCTCAATTCCGCGATTTTGTATAAACTTTGGACCTTAATTACAGACCAATATGTTTCCTAAATTTTGAAAATAAGTTGTTGTATAACCTGACAGTTTATTTTCTAGAATTCCATGGTCTGACACAGCTTAATGCCGTTTACAATGTTTCCGTCAACGATCACAACTTGCGCAAGCGAATCCAATTTAGTAGGAAATGCTTGATGATGAAAATTGAAATAAATATGTTGACAAATTTCCTCAATCGGAAGCAGATCCCCTTCATGATTTATAGTAAGGTTCTGGGATGTTTTTTTACGAGAGAAAAAAATATGGTCAAGATAGAGTTACGAGTCCAGGAATGTCTTTCCTGATAAGTCAAACTTCATTTTAAGAGAGACCAAAAAAAGAAATTGAAAAAGATCACATAATATTGCTTCAAGGTTAATTTTGACTTGTATTTCAGGTCGTCTGACACAATACAGTATGGTCAAATATTTTGTATCATTTTTTGCGCGGTACATAAAATGTGGACTTTTTACTCAACCTTATTTGCCTTCAGGTGCCAAGACTTGACCATGCAAATAGGCGCCGTCATGGAACAGAAAAACAACCTTGCCGTCCAGGTCAACAACACCGCCCGCAGTCTTAGGGACGCTGAGAAACGCATCAGGAAACTGGAAGCCAACAAAGATGCCCTCTTGAGACAGATTGAAGAGAGCCAGAAGGCAATGACTCATCAGCAACAACTCATGGTTAGTTTATTATGATCATACACTCGTAGCAGTTTCAAAAACCAATCAGAAAGCAGGAAACGACAATATGCGTGGTGCATATGCGTGGTGCATTGACAATGTCTCGTTGCACTCGGCGTCCGTGTTTGAACCGCATGCACTTTGTTTTGATTCGTTGTTCAGACAGCACAGGGTCACTCATTGGTATTGACGGTGATACAGCGATTAAAAGAATGCACACAGTTGAATTTTGATTTGTATTTTGTATAGTGTCATGTATGAAATAGGTCAATACACACACAAAATTAGAAAATTCAATACACTTGCGCAGATATCGTTATGCTCACAATAGCACTCCCCTCATGGTCGTGCCATTATCTACACATCAACATCAGCGCACGTGCATTTGTTTCTCTTGAAACAACACATACGCATTATTTATTTACCTATTAATGTTCCTACTGTTGAATTTCAAGTTCTTCTCCATCATGTACATTCATAAATGCTAGACCAATTTTGCTTGTGATCCCTAGTTATGCTTATTATATGAACAAGGGACCTTTAACACTTTCCACAATGCTATTAGTTTTACCATTTGATATATGCGAAACAGATATTTCAGATCTTCCCAACTTTGAAAGTCTATCTCAAGGATTACTGGTCCAATGCTAGGCATGTTTGTACTTATTTTAATTCATTTCTCATAGTGATTCCTAATATGGTGGTGAAATTGAATATTTTTTGAATCATTTTTGAAACATTTTGTGAAAATTTTGGAACTGTCGTCTGCAGACGACTGCCGTGTTGAAAGTGTTAATTGCACCAAGTGTGCTTGGCGCTTTCTACCACTTTTTCTTCTCTTTTTCAGTCATGACATTACATGGATTAATTTAACATTTCTAAACATATGTAAAACTAAGTAATATTTATGCTCAATATATTATATGGAAAACTAAGTAATATTTATGCTAACTGTGCATTTATTTTCCATTCACACCCACAGGTCACAGAGGAACCCGTCATGGCCCAGACAAGTGAAATACAACAAAGTGCCATCCCACCGCACCATGCATCACACCCTCCTGCAGGATCTGTGCCTGAAATAGAACTACACGGTATCACCAAGAGGTAAACATATTAACCCGTAACGCTATTGAGTATATACTATAGGGTGTGTCATAAAAAGTGTCCCATGAAATAGAAGTACACCAGGGGTGTGCCACTGAGCTTGCCGATCGGAGGCCACTTTTAAATTAAAATTTGGTCGGCATAGAACTGGTGGCGCTATACGGATCAGGCGTGATTGTAGCAGACGACACGACGCTGGCCACGCGTCTCTCAGACGACCCAATATGTCAACGGGATCCGGAGTGCACTATTTTGAATTATTTTTAACAGTCATCGCCCGGTTAACGATGACAATTCTTCTAATTATGATGAATTTGTCAAAATGATAGGATTAACAATCGCGATTATGTGTTATTCATTACGTATTCAACATTTAGGTTTCGCGTGGCCACCGTCGTCTGTGTAAATCCACAGCGCCCTCAAACCTATGCTGACCAAATATTACGTTAAACCTGGTTAAACATTGTTGTTAAACGCGTTAAACATTGTTGTTAAACGCGTTAAACGCCGGTCACCGACACATTCCGATGATTACCATAATTTATGTAAATATGCAAAAGGGACCGTTTTCACTGCGTACGTTATAGTCTCTGTCATAATACCTTGGACAAAATTCAACTAATACGTGCGTGCTTGCGTACATTTTTATTAGCGTACATGCGTAAACCCGGTAGTGCGTACCGGGCGATTTTAAAATGATCGCGCGTCCTCATTGGTCAATCGCGAAGTCGACACGCGCATGCATGCAAACTTGTACGCGCTTTTCATGCATTTGGATGCAGCTCCGCGAACAACAACAAAATACGCTCGCGTGAAATAGCGCGAATTATGTCCAAGGAATTATGACAGGGACTATAGTATAGGACTTTCCTATCCCAAAATTAATAGTATCCCTGACTACACGGTATCACCAAGAGGTAAACATACTAACCGGTAACGCTATTGAGTACTATAGGGTGTGTCATAAAAAGTGTCCCATGAAATAGAACTGCACGGTATCACCAAGAGGTAAACATATTAACCCGTAACGCTATTGAGTACTATAGGGTGTGTCATAAAAAGTGTCCCATGGAATAGAACTACACGGTATCACCAAGAGGTAAACATATTAACCCATTGAGTACTATAGGGTGTGTCATAAAAAGTGTCCCATGAAATAGAACTACACGGTATCACCAAGAGGTAAACATATTAACCCATTGAGTACTATAGGGTGTGTCATAAAAAGTGTCCCATGAAATAGAACTACACGGTATCACCAAGAGGTAAACATATTAACCCGTAACGCTATTGAGTACTATAGGGTGTGTCATAAAAAGTGTCCCATGAAATAGAACTACACGGTATCACCAAGAGGTAAACATATTAACCCGTAACGCTATTGAGTACTATAGGGTGTGTCATAAAAAGTGTCCCATGAAATAGAACTACACGGTATCACCAAGAGGTAAACATACTAACCGGTAACGCTATTGAGTACTATAGGGTGTGTCATAAAAAGTGTCCCATGAAATAGAACTACACGGTATCACCAAGAGGTAAACATATTAACCCGTAACGCTATTGAGTACTATAGGGTGTGTCATAAAAAGTGTCCCATGGAATAGAACTACACGGTATCACCAAGAGGTAAACATATTAACCCATTGAGTACTATAGGGTGTGTCATAAAAAGTGTCCCATGAAATAGAACTACACGGTATCACCAAGAGGTAAACATATTAACCCATTGAGTACTATAGGGTGTGTCATAAAAAGTGTCCCATGAAATAGAACTACACGGTATCACCAAGAGGTAAACATATTAACCCGTAACGCTATTGAGTACTATAGGGTGTGTCATAAAAAGTGTCCCATGAAATAGAACTACACGGTATCACCAAGAGGTAAACATATTAACCCGTAACGCTATTGAGTACTATAGGGTGTGTCATAAAAAGTGTCCCATGAAATAGAACTACACGGTATCACCAAGAGGTAAACATACTAACCGGTAACGCTATTGAGTACTATAGGGTGTGTCATAAAAAGTGTCCCATGAAATAGAACTACACGGTATCACCAAGAGGTAAACATATTAACCCGTAACGCTATTGAGTACTATAGGGTGTGTCATAAAAAGTGTCCCATGAAAAAGAACTACACGGTATCACCAAAAGGTAAACATATTAACCCGTAACGCTATTGAGTACAATAGGGTGTGTCATAAAACGTGTCCCATGTGGGATTATAAATAATAACAAAAAATACATCACATAAAATAAAATAAGCTGTTGTTGAGCCCTATTTTAGTCCTTTATAAAATTCACTTCATCCCATAAAAATTGACCCCTTCATCTTCCCGAGAAATTATAAATTTAGTAACAAGAGTTCAAATTCCACTGTGGCTACTTTTGAACTAGACTTAGACTTTCAGCAATATATAACTGCATTTGAGATTTCAACAATGATTTATATAGGATACAACAATGTATTGTTTAAAATACATTTATTCACATATTCACATATTCTTTTGTGTGTCATGGATAATATGGATGAAAATATGATCATTGTTGATTTTATTGAGTACGTTCAATTACTCACTGAATGACGATTCTAATAACAGAGGTCACCGAACACGAAAAGTTGCCAAAGCTGCATTTTACATGCCTGAGTAGATTTGCCACAACTTGACTCATGTTCATATTTTGTGCATAATCAGTGCTAACATTTAACTTCTTCCATTCAGATGCCAAATTGCAACTTATTCGTCAAGTTAAGATGCAACTACTTTTTATGGGGTGCAATTTATATTTGGCAACAACTTACCCTAGAAAAACATGTATCGCAATTTTGCATCAGACTTTATAAAAAGTTATCTGGCAATAAACACAATTTTGGATGCAAATTGCGATGCGATATGGAGATTTTGAGGACTTTGCACCCTATAAGAATCCTGAAATGTTAGAACAAATACGTCGGATGCAACGAGCCAGACTGTACGCTATAGACCATTTCTAATTGAGATCGGAAATCTTCGGAAAAACAGGTCATGTGGAGTAGGTGCGTTGCGCGTACTTCGCAACAGTTGATCGCCTTCACAGCATTGTCCTAGTTGGTTGTCCGCCTAGTGATTTTCTATGTTTACATACACGCGTACACACATGAGAAGGAAAACGTGGAACGAGACTATTTGTTTTTTTATCAACAATGGCGTTGATGGGCAAATTCCAAATGTATCAAGCAGACGGTAAAAAGTGAAAATATTACCCCAAATCCCTTTCATCTCACCGTTTTTGTTACTGAAATGCCGCAACATCAACTTTGTGAGGGATACAATCTATCACCAACACCAGCGCAATCTACCACACGGGCAGACGGGTGAAAAACACGTTTGTTTTTCTCCGGCACATGGACATGACCTGTGAGTGTGAGCTGACAGGTCATGTAACCGAGCGTCAAATCACTCGGCTAATCGGAAACATTCGGAACCGATCGTATATTTTCGGATTTGAAATGGTCTATACCAATCTTATAATAGGGAGGGTGACAGCTGGATACATGGAGGTAAAATGGTGCATTTTACCTGTGAACGCTACAGGTGGCCAGCATACCATTCTCAGCTTTCTTTATGGTACTCATGAGGTCGTCTCCTGTTGTTGAGAATAATTTATTGATCTATTGTATTTTTTAGACTTGAGGAATCGGAGCAGGCCCGAGCAGCCATCGCAACCGAGTTTGCCAAACTTGAGGTAAAGAAATAAATAAATTCTTGCTAAATACTACTTGCAGCTAAATCACTTACAGGCATAACACACAACACATACAATATTGTGAGTGTCTGTTGAGCTATTTATTATTCACATGTTTTACCCGTTTGGTCCATACATACACCTGTTTGGGTCCTGATCACAAGCATAATGCTAAGGGGTAGGATAGAAATGAACCTGTATTTGCTCTTTGTTGTATTTGATAACAATCATGCTTTCAACAAAGTTTGTTTTTTATCATCGAAGTTGTAATGTAACTCCATGGCTACAGGTAGACTCGATCCTCATATCTTCTCTATTTTACACACGGCCCTGTGAGGGGCTCAAATGTGGAGACTGGACAAAATACAGTTCCATATACGCGGGACCCAGTCTAGTCTACTGGGTCAAGCCTCTTTTGTAGTGCATCTTAAACAATAGAGCGTACCCATGTAGCCAAGCGAGATTATTATGTTCCCACTCCCTTAACACTTTTGGACCTGTGATTTTGACATTTCGGCGGTAATAAATCAACTAAGATTTTGTCAACCGCTGACTATGTGGTCCACTTTCAGGGTTATGAAGGTTAGATTATGCCCTTGGGGCATAATTATGTCCTTTGCAGTCTATTAATTGGATCACATAGTGGGAACTAGACACATCCTTTGATGATTTATTGCGAAATGTCAAATCACAGGTCCAAAAGTGTTAAGGGAGTGGGAACATAATGTTGTCATATAGTCGCTGTTCTGTCAAAACCTTGTATGTTTTTTCCAGCCCTTCAGCATGTATAAAATAAAACTGCCCAAACGGTTATGCAAAGGATGTGTTGCTTTACAGGGGCAAGAGCATGACTGTACATAATTATTTTGATAGATGTATTTTGGGCCCTTGTACATGTTTAGAGCAGACTGCCCAAAGGTTATACATAGGAAGTATTACTTTATACATGCTGAAGGGCCGGATGAAGGTTTTGACCGAACATGATTCTCATCTGTTTTATTCTACAATAAATTGAATTGATGCATGATTTCCAAATTTAGGATTTGACTTGTACAATCAAATGCATACCAGGAAAGTTGTGTATTTCGAAAATCTGAAATTCAGTGTAGTTAAACCATCAGAAATTCATCCCAAATTGATCTTACAGTACTTCTATACTCTATTTGGCTTCTTCTGGACAGTGACATAACTTCTGCCTTTCAACGCTCATGTGTATACGCCAGCACCGCGAGTAGTTGCACGCATTAAGTGCTGCAATTAGTAGAATACGCGGTTATGTCACTGTCTCGAGATGGCCAAATAGACTGTTGCTTTTCTGACCAACAAGTCGAGCAGGCTCTTTTTTGATGTTCAAAACATACAAGGTTGCAATTGGACTGGAGTGCTGTTTCTACATTAGGCAAAAAAAAAATTGTTATGTTGTCCTCCACAGCTTTCAGAGAGGAGGGGCGGGCGGGCGGGCGGATTTTTAAAAAAAATTCTTTTACCAGCGGAAGCTCAAAGTTCAGCCAACAAGAAGTTGAAATCACTTTAAGAGTCGCACATATATGTTATAAACACTTAATTTAATATTCAATGCCATTTAAACTGTTAAACAAAAAAATCTGAAGAAAAAAAAAATCTGAAAAGAAGAAAACAAATCGGAAATAAATCGGGAAAAAAAAAAAATTGGAGCGGCTCTAAATCTGACGATCAGGCGGTCGAGGACAACATAACATTTTTTTGTTTGTTGCCTTATTATGCCTAGCAAATCCATACCATAGTTCCACCTGTCTCCCTGTTTTCTATGCATCTAGATTGGTCCGTTACTAACGTTTGATCAGACACAGGTAGGTCTGTCAAAGGGGAGGCGGGTGCCCGCTACCCCAACTCAACACAAAACTTGGTAACCATGACTGTTCTTCATTTTTTCACAAGGCTTTTTACCCCCTTTTTTGGGCAAAAAACGAGGACAAAATTGGGGGTGAAAATTACCGGGTTTTTTTGGTTTTCAATGACTATCATTTCAAACACCCCTTTTCAAAGACACTTTATACATACATTAAATGTATAACCAGGGAGTGTTAATGGCTCGCAGAATATGCACCAATGTTTACATTACAAGCAGGGGGAGGAATACTATAGTTGATTCCCAAACATTAATTTTTTTTAGGATTTTAAAATACCCCTTTTTTCGAATTTTCGCGGAGACTACTTCATGAAATACCCCCCATTTTCATGATGTTGCGATCCGCGCTGACCATCAAAAATATACCCCTTTTTCCGCAATTTTTAAAACAGTCATGATTATCAACTTTTGTGTTGAGTTGGGGTACCGGGGACGGGTGGGACATCTGTAAATTGTATTATGTTTGTAGTAATGGAGCAATTTCAGAATACCCCTGTGTCACATGGCTTCACTGCTATACTGTTAAGTGGGTCAGGCTTTGGACAAGTAGGGTGACTTTAGATGAAACATTCCAGGAAATGTTAATTTATTATCTATGAGGCAACCCCCTGTTCTACGGGCAAATAAATTCTCTCAGAGAGGGTCGGTCGGCATTGTTGGTTTTGTTCTGTTTTCGACCACAATTTTGGGAAACAGTGGACCCAAAGCTCAAGATAAGCGGGCGTTGGGCGATTTTTACCCTCAGTCCTTCTGCCAAAGCGCTCGGTAATGCTGAAAAATAAACAACCGAGCGCTGATATTTTGTCTAAACCAGCGCCCGCGAAGCTTACCCAAAAACATTGAATTTCACTAAGGCTTATTTTGATTTAATAAAAGGTTAGCTCCCGGAGGACTTAAAGTAGCTATCGGTTCTCAATAAATATCCCTGATCCGGTCGCTACTTTTGAAAAAAAGAAGCTCCCGGTAAATAAACTGTTATCTTGAGCCTTGAGTGGACCAGGCTGTAAATATTTGAGAATTGCCCGCGATAAGAAACTTGCAAGGAAGGGGCACGGTTGTGACGTGACATCCCCAAACCGATGCAGACAATTGAGCTCGGTAACCAACAGTACATCACTGTCGGAAATTTTGGGTGAATTTTCAGCAATTATCAAAAAAAATCAAATTATTTAAAAAAAGAAAAGAAAAAAAAGGTCACCTGTTGTCTGAAGTTATCCAATCCAATTTTGTTTTGGTGAATTTTCAGCAATTAAAAAAATCAAATCAAAATATTTCAATTAAAAGAAGAAGAAAAAAGTTCCTGTGCATGGCTGCTAAAACCTAATGTAACTGAAACACACAGAGATGTTGTGCATGTTTGCACTCTCCTACCGCCACTTGTCCAAGGGATTGTGAAGAATCAACTTTGTTGTAAGAGAATAAGCGCTGAAAAGAAGATTTTGATAAGAAGAGGGTTGCAATGACAGCAGTGAACCCTAAATGTGGCTCTAAGGCGAGGGAAAAAAAATACCTGTTTTACAGGCCCGACCGACCCACTTTTTGCATTTTTCAAGATTTTTTTAGATGCTTTTTTTCACAAATCATGTAAAATCGCCACACCGACCGACCCTACTTGACAGATCCGTCCGCCCATATAACACAGGTTTTTTTAACTTTCCTTGTCTAAAGCTTATTTAAAAGAAATTGGACCATACAAAGGGTGTTCTGAAGTTGTCCATTAATCACATATGAGAGAGTGGTCACTATATATGCTATATGTGGGAATGATGGAAGACCTTTAAAATGAACAACGGTGCTCTTTTTCCCCTAGGAGTAGAAGGGGAAAGTGGGTCATGTTGTGTGGTTCTTACAACATGTGGAGTGTTGTAGATGATGTTTATGTTTCTAAATTGGCTAGGAACGATGGATTTGTGCACCATTCCTTCAAAACCTCACGGACATATGTGGTCAAAATCATTTCCTTCTGTTGTCAATTTGTTTCGTATGCAAAAATTGAAAAGAATTAGTCAGTGCATGGCAATCCTTGAATAAAAAAAGAACTTGTTGCTGGTTTAGTGCACGCGGGGCAAGTACTGTGAAAATTGAAATTTTTGTGCGAAAATAAACACAAAAGCTCAAAATCGACAGGCAAAATGTTCAAAGCAGGAAAAATTACACACGCAAAAAATTCCACTTTTACAGTACCAAACCAAAATTATAAGTATAAATAGTCTTCCAATTCCCAGCTGTTGTAAATAATGGCTACTCACTCTTACAGAGTGTCCCAAAAATATTAACACTTTGGAGCACAATATGTGACATGGCACCACGAAACAGGCAGAAAGTCGCGGCGAAGATGTTGCTGAATTGAGCTAGGATAGCATGTTATTGATGTTTGCCGTTTGTTGTTAGTATGGACCAAACCCTTTTATTATAGCGGGATTATAAAATAAATAGCCTGGCATGGCTGGTAATACTCTTAACATAACAATACATAATGCTATTTTAGAATTCCCCTATAATAGAAGGGACCATGGGTCCATACCAACAACAATTTAAACAGCAAATCAATAATATGCTATGCTGCCTCCATTCAGCAACATCTTCGCCGCGACTTTCCGCCTGTTTCGTGGTGCCATGTCACATATAATGGTATTAAAAAGGAAGTGAACACTCTGCCTTTGGTATATTATGATTTCATCTTCCCATTCTTGATGAAGCATATCTCCTAGTAATTCCGTATTTATTTTGCAAATCCATTTGAGCCTCCTTTTAAAGAAAACGTTTTGTGGACAGAGTGTTAATATTTGTACACTCATAATATGCACTGTATCATCCATACGCATTATAGCACTCATATTACACTGCACCAGATAACTATACCATGCTCTTATCATCTGCCAGTAACATATACATTATTCATATTGGTGGGGCAAGAAATGAAAGTGCACCGACAAGACTTTACCAACTAAACTAATGCGCATGTAGTGCGCGAAAATTCATGCAATCTTTGTACTAATTCGTCATAGTTCCATGATTCTCCTTGTCAAATGAACTGACAGACTCAATATATTGGTGGAGCGATCGCCCCCTTGCCCCCCCCCCCCCCTGACAGTGTCTAACATTAACTTAGGAGACAAAAAAATCCCTGTTCTACGGGCAAACGGTCGGATGGTCGGTTTTCTATTTTTATTATTTTTATTTTTGTGAATTTCAACAAATGTTGACATCTTGAAAAATTTCAAAAAATGTAAAATTCAAATATTTCTAAACAATTTTGCAAAACAAATTAGAAAATAGAAAATTATGAAAAATTGGTTGATAGGCCTGTAGAACAAGTTTTTTTCCCCTTGTTGCCTTATGGTGCTTATATTTTATCCATACATTATTATTACTTATATAACCCATGAAAATATTCTAGACATCTGATTGGTGGATAATACATTACGCAACACAAAATATTTTGGCCTATTTCATGCTTGACGTCATTCCCGGTCATTTTGTGTCTTTCAAAAAGTACTATTGACCGGGCGGTCAATAGTACTTTTTGAATAGACCAAAAATGCCCTCCCTCGTAGGCTCGTGCGATCCCGGCATGGAGCGTCTTGAGAGACCCTGTATAAAACCTGAATGTGATCGTCATTCTACATAAAGTTTTCTCTCATTTCTACAAATCTAGAAGGCCCGCTAGAAGGCCCTACTCGGTATAAACAATAAATCGATTCCACCACCATCTGCGTGTACGGACTCCGCTCAGTGCACAGCAAAAGAGGAATCGCTTCAAAACAAGTAAACAAGTCGTCTGCATTGTATTATTATTATTTGGCACAGATCTTTTATCGGCTGAATTAACATTTCATTGAATTTTAGTCATGAATCATAAATATTTGTTGTCAATTCACCTGAGGTTGAGGGCATTCTGCAACGAGGTCTAGACCTCTATCGATGAGATGAGTTCAGCATCAGAGTAATTATTCCTCGGCGACTTGCTCGGAGTAAACTAACTTTAAAAAGTAAGCTTATTTTTGATTTTGTCGAGAATCGACTAGCATTCACTAAGAAAGATGTGTTCAAGTGTGAATATTTCCATGCGTTATATAAAACAAATATGGACTGCTCTTTATTCGTGAAATGGGGTGAAATATTGTCCCTCGGTGATCTGGAGACCGTAAGCCTACTATTTTCCCTCAGCCTCCGGCTTCGGGAAAATAGTAGGCTTACGGTCTCCAGATCACCTCGGGGCAATATTTCACCCCATTTCCCTCATGAGCAGTCCATATTTGTATACTATTACACCCGGTTTCATCTCATACATATCAATTACTTTATTTTTGAGAACTGTTCTGGTCTTTGTATATATTTCAAAGGAATACTGCCAGATCTACAGCCTCATGCCATCCAGTTACCCTGTAGGATTGGAAATCCTGGTATAAAATTTACATTCTTCATAATACACTCGACTAAATTTATGGAAAGGTTCCCCTTTTTGCTGAAATGGTGCCATAGTAACTATCACCCTGGATTTTGATTATGGGCAGGGCTGTCAACTCTCCCGCATTAGGCGGGAGTCTCCTGCCTAGACAAAATGTATCAATTAAAATGTTTTTCAACATTTGCGATTTTGACCATGCAATTTTTCGGGCGGATTTGAGGAAACGTCATCGCTACAAAGTTGACAGCCCTGCTGAGGGGGTTGGGTGTTAACCCACAAAATATGAAATTTACCAAGCGCTGTAACTTTTGATTAATGTGATGTATGCATTTTTGTACAGTATACATTTTTGGAAAGGAAATGAATCGGAGAATCCATTTTACCTTGGTATAAAATTTCTCTAAAAATGCTGATTTTTAACATTTTGACCAACAACAAAAAATCACTTTTTTTGCTCAAAATCTTTTGGACAATGTGGCAAAATCAGTTTTAGGTATTTAAAAAATTGCAAAAATTACACCACAATCATCCAAATAGTGTTGATTCTGGCACTTTCAGATTGCGACCTCCCCATGTTCTCAAGCATATATCATTGTAAAGATGAACACATCAGCTTTTAAAGGATATATTACACTCAGGTCACACTAAATGGACATATCCTAGGATATTTGAACAAATTGTGATTGAAAAACAAATTCCAAACTTTTTTGAGCAGCTTAGTTTATATGCCACAGTGTGTATCTTTAAGGTTGTTCCTATGGCTAATTTTGTAATTGATATCTTAAGGGGGCTGTCAAGTGTCATTTCGTATTTTCCAGGAATTTCACTTTTCTTCATTTTTCAAAACTTCAGAGTGTTATCTATCAGTACATGCAAAGAAATTTTCAATTTTGAAATTCCAAAAGCCTATTTAGAAGGATTTAAATCCCTTATTGTGATCATTGACAAAGTAGAATGGAAAAGTCTGCCCGCAGGGGATCAGCGAAACACCCATGCGCCGCGTATCCCGTGTTTTGTTTTTCACGCAAATTGGCACGCGCCAGTTCGCTTAAAATACGCGACGCTGTTATTTCGAAAGCCGTCAGTGCGTGCTGCGTTACCCGCTATGTTTTTGCCGCGTTTGAGGGCTTGTTCATACGCATTGTTTACGCATCGGAGGCCCGACTTATCAAACCGTCATTTTTGCCGGGGTGTGGCTGAGCCTGAAAGCAAGTAGGCCTATTAGTAAAACAAGGCTTTAGCACAAGCTTTAGTGTCAAGGAGTTTGGAAAGAGAGAAGGAAAAAAGATAAAAAATAAAGGACAGAGAAAGATTTTGAATCCATGATCGGAGTAAAACATTGTAAGGAGATCAAAAAGACTTAGCCTACGGTTTTATCCGAAGACGTTGGCCTTTCGATGTTGTACAAGTCCGTTCCACCCGCCCGTCCATCCAATAGGCCTACCTGTTTATCTATTTATTGTCATTACTGAATATGGTAGGCCTATTACTTCGTATCGTTGTTAAGTTAGCTAGTTCTCAGTTAGTTCAACTGGGTGTACTAATTTGTCATTCAGTTATATCAAACATAATTATAAGTGCCGTTTTACCTAGGCCTACATGGGCATGATCGGAGAAGCATCCTCGGGCCGATGAGCCGATGTTATCAAATGGTTCACATGGTTATCTCATAATAGTCTAACTTTGTATAGTACATGTATTTGCACACGCGGCAATCAAACACACGGCATGTGGAGTTGGGGGTGTGAACATGGACAGTCAGTTGCGTTCGGGTCTAAGGCCCCGCTGTTAGGCCTACGGTTTGGTTGGTGACATGCCATATAAGACAAAATAAGTTCCAAGATAACCAGAAGTAGGCCTATACGGCCAAACAAGTCGTGTTTCTATAAAATCCTCCTAAAATGTCATAGTTAAATTGAATAATATAAAATTCTGGAACATTCCAAATGAAATTCGGACTGAACAAAGAACAGAGATCTTCCCATTTCGATCGCTAAATGCCCATCATTCATATTTTGAATCAATGAAACGTCCGAATGTTCAAGACTGAAAGCAAAGGTGGAAGGGATGGGATTATGGTGGGAGAGGATGCTCTATATTTCTGGCCCTCGGACCCACCCCAATAAAAATAGGGTAACATCGGTTTGGTTTATCACGAAGTTATGAGATGTAAACAATAGGCCTGATTAATTAAATGTGTGGTTGCACCTTTGATATCCTTGTACTTTTGTGTCCTCTCAATAAAAAAAATTCAATCTAGGTATAGGTGACAAGGCAATTCATAGGGATAGCCAATAAATAATAAAACCATGCAGTAATGGAAATACCGAATACTGTATATAGGCCTAGCACTAGAGCTAATTGTTAAATAATGACCGTGTTTTCAACGTTATCATTGTTATCTTCAGTAGATAGCAAACTACTTTTATAAGAGATCCAACCGAAATGCTTAATAGAGCTATTGTTATAACACTGAACAATCACTATTTAATAATTATATTTGGTAGATAACAATTCAAATCAATTTTAAAAGGATCCAAGTCCATTCTAATGGAAAATACTCATCATTTAACTACTGTGAAATGTGCTCCATTACCCGCCAGTGCATGCGCCAGTGGCGTATCTGATGAGATCGCTTGTCAGAGGGGGAAATGGTATCTTCCCGGTAGGCTTTAACTTTACAGGCTGAGGATTGCCGCCGCCGCCGAGTCCGACATTTGAAAACGGGGAGGGTGGGGGTGTTCTCAAAATCCACCCCATCCGATTCAAATTGGGGCCCTTGCTCCCCAACCCACTGTATTTACAGAAAATAAAACCTTTTAGCCCGGTAGTTTGAGCTGTTCTACCCGGTCAAATCCGTCGAGGGGGACACTCTGCTGATACGCTACTATTACTCGTTCGCTTGACAGTTTACCCATAGACAATTCATATAGTCATTTTACAAACCGTTAAATTTATTTTCCTGCTTCATTAAACATTAGACCTATCGGACATATATTTCAGTTTCTTTTTCGGTGGCGCTGGCATAACGAGGATCAAGTTCAGGAGGCATGTTGTGGCCTTTTACTATTTATGATGAAATTACAATTCGTGACGTGACTCATATTAATCATGTTAATCAGAAGCTTACCCGATTCCGTCTCTTTAAATATCTGAGGTAGAAGAAGAGAAAACATGTAGGCCTATAGAGCCTACCGGTACCAAACGACAGGTCTTAAATTAAATCTTCATCCCAATTCTTGCTTTCTCTCTGTTTCCAATTTTTCTCTCTCCTTTATAAGTCCTTTATCTAGGATAGGTGTTGATTTTTACACCCAGACTACTCACTAATCCCGCCACGGTGCATTTTTAAATGATCACATTGATAAAGACTCCACTACACTGGCCTATAATGATAAACTCTGATGATTAGCCGCAGAGTGTTGCGCACAGAAATTAATACACGAGCGTCTAAATCTTTGTCAACCGGTTCAACGCGCACGCGTCACCATTTATTTTGCCAACTCAAAACATTCCGCGCGCGTCTGCGCTCATTGTCGGTTAACGCACGCGCTTGAATGCGTTACGCTTCCCGGAAATTGTGAACGCACTTCGAATGCGAATAAAATGGTATGGCTTCTTTTTCAAACTCGACATCATGAAAAAGGTGTTTTTTAACACACATTTGAGGTTATTTTGATACCAAGAAAAGAACGGTTTGTAATGAAACTTTGCACGAAGTTGGGGATTTATATGTTTCCCACAATATCTAAAGAACAGGATTTGAAATACGTGTATTTCCCCGTAAACCATGATCAAACGGCGGTATTGTCACTTTTCACATTCATCGGTTGATTTCTTTATGTTCATTTTTGAGTAAAAATACGATTTACAGACACGATAACTCAATACAAACTGCATCTGATGGACAGCAAGTAAGTTTAACGCAACAACCATGATCTTCCCCAGGTTCCATTTTTTTTGTTTTTTGTTTTAGGCCTATTTCCCGATTTTTCGGATCATTTTGTGGAAATTCACGTTTGTTGTATTTAAAAATCCCATTTTGTTGCCTTATTTGGTCAATAAATAAAAAAATATCTCAGATATAAAAAATAAAAAAAAATGGAACCCGGGTAATTTTCTTAAGATTACAAAAATCGTATAAGGACAGATTTTCAGAAAATATTTTTTTGGTTACCTTGTCCGAATTGAAGACTGGTCAAAATTCTCGTTTTTTATGATTTTCTCCAAAATGGTTCTTTTTAGAGCAATTTTATGTTCATGGTTAGATTTATTGAACCCTTTCCTTCAAAAAAATGTATACTTGTATATGGAATATATGAATAATTACGTAGTTACGGCAGTTTTACGGAAGCTATTTCTGACACTTGACAGCCCCCTTAATAGAGCTTGTTGAGCTCCACAATAATCTGACATTTGAGCTTGATCGGAGGTACGGTTTTCTAGATATGACAATTTAATTGTCAAAAATGAAGCAAAATTGAAGCGTTCATTTCTTTTGTTTCTTATTGTTATTTTTTTACCCCCTAGCAAAATAATTAATCTATGCAAAAATGTTAAATTAATTTTTACAAGAAAAGTATAAATGCTACAAAGCTGAGATTTTGGGAGCTTGTTAATTATAGTTTTTAGAATGTTTCCTGTGCTGCAGGAGGTTGTAACACATCTGCATAATTAATTGTACTTAATTATCCAAGGAAGCTTTAGGTCATTACAAAATGAGGCTAATTAATGTACTTAAATTATTTTTTTATGTATTGCCACTTGGTGTATATGTTGGTTATATAACTCTCCTTATTTCCTGTGCTTTGGGAATCTACTGGAATTTTTAATAAAATTATAGAGCAAAAACAAAAAACTAAATTTTCATAGAAAATTTTACCTAGGGAGTAATAAAACAAAATAAAAAACAAAAGAAAATAGACTGCCCTCTGTCGGCTGAAAAACAATATAAAACAAAATAATTCAAAATTACTTCAAATGGTTATATATGTTGAACCGTGCACCCAATTTCACCTCCAGTAAAAGACTTTTTTGTTGTACTCAACCAGCTCTACCTTATACTTGAATATTAAGATTTGTTTGCTAGCCATAGGAACACCCTTAAAGCGACTACTATTCTATAAACAGACACATCTCTGGTCAACTAGCTTTGTACCGAGGGGGGGGGGGGGGGCACTGACATTGGAAAAGGGTATAGGTATGTGCCGCGCTGAAGACCCCCTTTTTCACCCTCTGCTGCTAGGTCTTATGACCCCCCCTTTTGAGCCTGCATCAGTTCCTAAGACCCCAATTTTATTGAAAATTCAAAAATCGCGAAATTTTGCATTCCAAAGCCCCAATTCTTCAAAAATGTTGCGTTCTAAAACAACAAAAAATCAAAAATTTGCGTTCTTGCTAATCAAAATTGAACTATAGGCCAGTTCTCAAGACCTACTTTTTTGAGAAAAAAATCAGTTCCTATGACCCCATTTTTCGTCATAAAATCCACTCAGTTCAGTTCTGTAGCCCCCCCTTTTTTTTGAGACCCTGTGCGGCACACCCCTACCCCAAAAAAGTTGAGTGCCCCCCCCCCTCGGGGCTTTGTATGGCTGTATGTCATCTTGTTGAATCAAAATCCAGACAATATTTATGGAATTATTTCAGTCTAAAATGGAGTAGGAGGAATCTTCTAACTTTGGTTGAGTGTGCAACAAATCTTTTTATACCCATACTTGATATTCTTTTTTTTATAGATTGTATTTTTGTTGGAATGAAATCAAGTGCTATTACATGTTTTTTGCACTTGTCTACCAGCAGCCCTTTTATGGCAAAAAGATGTACTTTCCTAATGATATACTTCCTTTTAACATGGATTGTGTTAACTTGGTTCAATAATCCTCACTTAGGAAAGGGTTGCAACTTGTAAAGACAATAAGAGTAATATACGGCCTTTTACCACTACATGATTTATGGAGAAAAAAGCTAACTTTGATCATGTTAAAAGGAAGTATACTGTTAGAAAACTACATATACGATACATTCTTTTGCCATAAAAGGGCTGAGTCCTCTCTTACTTACAATGTTTCTTTGATTAGTTATGTAAATGTGAATAATATTCCAATTGATATAAAGTTTCTATTGGTAAATTTTGTTTTCCATGAGAATGTGATGTTGCGGCATCATTGACTGATCGCGGTACTAAACTCGCATACTTAATTTGAATGGTAGACTCCCATACTTTGCATACATTAATGACATGTTATAACAATAAGGATAACAACTTTTCTGTTTTGTTGAATTTTGTTTGTTTAAAATAAATATTGAAGTGACAAATGATTTCATGAATATTAAAACAATTCAACAACTTGATATTGATGGCTTGTAAGACGCCAACTCATACATTAATTCTAGTGATTAAAACCACACCCTTTTCAATGGCGTTTAGTGACCAATTGGTCAACTTGTTGTGCACATGGGAAATTGGACATTAATATCTGAGAGTAACATGTCAGAATTTATCATAACTTTCCCCTCAATTTTGTAGTGTAAGGCCACAAAAAAAAGATGTTTGTTTCCAGTAGTGCGCGCGCATTTCACTGAGACGCTTGATTCTTGAGCGTTTAATTTTTTATAGAAAAAACAGAAACAATTATTGTTAGGGCGTCATCTTTTGTCGAAATTGTATCCAACATGTTTCAAGATGGCGATTGGCCACATACGGCAAACATGAAAGTTAAAAATTCGTGGGGAAAATCACAATTTAGCGAGCATTAGGCCCCTTGCAATTAAATGTGAGTTTACTGTTGCCCGCGCGCGTCCAAAAGTCACCCGCGTGATATATGTAATATTTTTAAAATATTTAATTATTTCATTGTTTACAGCTTTTTCATAAGCTTTTTAACACTTTTCTGACGATAAAATTAGCCGATGAGCCGCATTGCAATACTTCCGGGTTGGGAAAACATTTCTGGGAAGTAAAAACTTGCAACTGTCGCTTTGTATTGAAATGTGTGCATTTGAAGCATATTCATAGGCACGGCAATTGATTACTGCGCAATCGCTTCAGCGCATGACGTCACATCAAAACCGCCGAACTTCTTTGGAGTTTCCTAGTGCATTCTGGGTCATATTTCAGGTTTGTTTACGATCGCCATCTTTAAAATTCTCCGAGCTAGCGTAACGAAAAAAATTACAAACATTGATCGAATATCTCATTAATATTCAAAATTGGGATGCAAACATGAGTAGACTCCTTTATATAAAAGAAACAAAATGCAAAGCCAAGGCAGTAGGTGGTGGTAGGACATAATTAACAGCATTTGCATCATATTCGTACCTTGGATAATAGTTAACAACGCCGACAATATTAAATCAGGTGACTTTACCCCAAAATATTACAATATTAATATTAAATAGTCACCTCGTCCTGCTTTTCAAAAACGCAACAGTAAACTCACATTTAATTGCAAGGGGCCTTAAGAGTGACAAAAATGCACAGATTTGACTAATAAAACCAATTCAAGTGAAATCTAAATAAAACCATTTCAAGTGAAATCTCCACTAAGAATTTGAGCAACAAAAAAGAAAAATGCATTTTGCATTTGACTTTTCAGGCTTGCTACTAGAAATAAACTTGTTTTTTATTTTGGCATAACTCCGTTTTTAATTAACATAAGCATGCATGTGTATCAAAAGTGGCATGCCCAAAGCATGTTTTTTTATTGAAAAACAAGCCCGATTTGATGGCTCTTTATGTGTTTTTTATGGTTTAGTAACATAGTTACATATATTTCAAGACCAATTGTCATTCCATCCTTCATCTATTTATTTTGTGGGATTCTGTGACTCGCCAATATTAGCCATAAAATCACATGATCAATATTAGCCAAAAAATACATGCTCAATATTAGCCATACAATCACATGATCAATATTAGCCATAACATCACATGATCATTAATAGCCATAAAATCACATGATCAATATTAGCCATAAATCACATGATCAATATTAGCCATAAAATCGCATGATCAATATTTGCCATAAAATCACATGATCAATATTAGCCATAAAATCACATGATTAATATTAGCCATAAATCACAAGAACAAATCAGCCAAATCGCATGATCAATATTAGCCATAACATCGCATGATCAACATTTGCCATAAAATCATATGATCAATATTAGCCATAAAATCACATGATCAATGTTAGCCATACAATAACATGATCAATATTAGCCATAAATCACATGATCAATATATTAGCAATAAAATTACATGATCAATATTAGCCATAAAATCACATGATCAATATTAGCCATACAATCACATGATCAATATTAGCCATAACATCACATGATCATTAATATCCATAAAATCACAAGATCAATATTAGCCATACAATCACATGATCAATATTAGCCATAAAATCACATGATCAATAGCCATAAAATCACATAATTTGAAAAAATAAAACTGCAGGGATTCCATATTTTCTTGCAATTCCTTTATCCATATATTCAATTTTGCGATTGCATAAAAGCAGCCAAATTTGGCCAAGAAACCATGCTTTGAAAACCATTCATTCTGCCGTGTCTGTTTTTCATTCATATACTGTAAAAGTGGTGATTTTCACGCGATCACATTTTCGCGCTTTGCAGACTTTCAGCTATTTTGCTTGGCTTTAAAATGCACAATTTGAAAGTTCATTACATTAAAAATATGTTCACATGTTTATATTTTCACGGTAGCTGCTTGGATTGCAAAAATTAATGTGGCGCGAATATTTCCATGTTTACAGTATTCATTTTTTTAATTGCACGACAGTCAGAACATTGTCTAAAATTGGCCACAAAATGCGTAGTTTGGAAATAATATGTGCATTTTCTGTATCTTGTTGCTATGCCTCTCTCTATTCATGTAATATGCATCCAGTAGTCATTTGTGTGATTGCATGGTGACAGTACATCCATGATCAAATAACATAGCATGATTCATTGTGATCACATGGTAGTTTTAGATGAGAATAACAACTTTGTATTAATGTATTTTAGCCTTGTATAAGCTTAATTTTGTATTAAATGTGTCAGCTTTAGTTATAGTCATGCGTGTCTTCTGTTGTATTGGTCATTTTTGTGTCTGGCAATTTTTGGATATGTGCAGCTCATGGGGCGGGATAGCTGATTCGCTTAAAGCTGGCCTACCACTTTGGTAGTTCACCACAGACAAACTGATCATACGCCTGTTCACTTGATGACAGAATATACATAGTTAACATGGAGAAATTGTTACCTTGTCAAATTCCCAAGAGAACTGGATGTGGCTAGTAACCCAGAGTAGTAGCTCACCTTTAAGCTCGATTTATTGAACGAAATAATGATCACATTTGTTTTATTTCACCAGGCCACCTTACAGTCTGAATATGAAAGACGACAACACGCTGAAGAATCGTTAATCAGAGCCCAGGATCATATACGTGTCAACGAGAGTAGACCCCTGCCTAGTGCGTCGTCAACAGCGCCCCCTAAGAGAGAACTTGCCCTACAGATAGATTCCGATGACGAGACCAGTGCTATGGTCAAAGCGTATCAGGCCGGACATGAACTGAGTAAGTTGGATGGTATTTGAAGTTGAAACATGACCTTTGTTGAACAGGGCCATCTGGTTTGTAAAGTGGATTGGTCAATACATTCTATAGGTGAGCCCGGAGTGACGTCACATGCCGTTGACCACAAACTACGTGAATTCAAACAAATTCAGATTGCACCATCACCAAAACAGCCAAAATTTAACCCTTTTTGTACTCCCGTGAAATGTTACCATCGAACAGAATATTTGACAAAGTGATTCCTCTACATACTCATGTTATCATATTTACACATAATGCAAGTTTTCACATGTTTTTTACAGGTCAAAGTCTGAAAATTGAGTGAAACATTTTACGAATTTCGGAAATATTGCTCATGTAAACAACGGTCGCTTACACAGCCTCACATGGTCACTAGGAACGTTCTTCTGTATGGTCGAGTAGAGCGTAGTAATTGATTTTGATGCTTTGTTGTCAATGGCAAATTGAAGGTCCGGGCTGACCTATAGCTGAAACCAATGCTATTTTTGTGTGCTGTAACACAAAAGTTAGTCAATGATGCTTATATGCCAGGTTAAAATAATTGGAATCTCTACTAATTACATTAGTTCTCTAATTACATTGATCCAATCCTATCCTCGGTGCCTGTAGGAAAATAAATTCCTCAAATGATCACACCCCATTTGTCTACCTCTGTGTAGTAACTACAGATTTAAGCAATCTTGCAGCATTTGTGGACATGTGATCAGTAGCGTAGCCAGGGGGGCAATTTGGCCGGGAAATCTGGGAAGGCAGCGGAAAACCGGGAAGGGGAAGAAAGGGAGAAGTGAAGACAAAAAGGGAAGGGAAAAGGAGAAAGTAAAGGGACAGAAAGGAGAAAGGAAGACAGGCAAATTAGTGGGAAAATTGCAGTTTTTCACGCCAGTATGGTATGGGGACGCAACACCTCTAACCCTTCCCCCCGCCTCGCTTGTCATTTTCTTACTCTACGGCAAATCAAAAGTTATATGAAAAACCAGGCTACTCACAAAGCTGACAATCAATTTATGCAACACTGCCATAGCAAGGAATTGAATTATCGTATCATATGTTACCAGGGGCGGATCCAGGATTGTAAACCCACACTGAATCCGCTGCTGTATAATATTACTGGCTAATTGCTTTTCTGTTTTGTTTCTATCGCCAGCTCGCCATGCTAATTCGTTTGGAGCCAAATTAAAGAGATGGATGAATGGAAGGAGGTGAGTCAATATCAACATTCTTTATAATATTTAAAGGCCCAATAAATCAAGTTCAAGTTCAAACAATTAAAGTGTAATCGTCCACATACAAATAATGATTTATTCTGCATGCAATGCCTATGGTCACGCGTTATGAGCTCGCCTCCCAATAGGTGGTGCTGTTAATATTCCTTGATATATAGCTTTTGTGGTTTTAAAAATATTTCTCAAAATTCTAAAAATATATGAAATAAAAATTGGAGATATTCACTAGCCGGTATAATTACCTTACCGAGGTAGTAACCTTTGACAATTGTATATCATCATGAGGAATTCAAATATGTAAAGTAAGTAATGAATGGGGTAGGTATACAAAATATATGGATCTCAAATTAAAATTTTAAAAATCTGATATTTTACCGAACATTGTGAATCATACCATTTTAGTCCTTGGTAGTACTATAATTTCAATGGCCAATTTGGTTTGGTTTCCTCATGAAATTTCCCTTCAGAAAATGTATACTTTTACAACTTCAGGGGGATACAAGCAAATATAAATGTGTAAAATTAAAATCATGTCGCAATCCGTGTGTAACACGAAAGGAGGCGAGCTTAAAACGCGTGACCCTATAGAACTTTGCAAATCAAAGTTTCCCAAAACTGGGTTTGACTACTTATCACATTTGTCGGTTCCAAATGTTCATACGCTCATGGTTATACAGCTGGAGCCAAAATGCTGTTAGGCACCAATTTAATCATCTCAATTTTCCTAATTTTCCCAAGCTAGTGCCAGACATGTGCTGAAGTAATTAGCAGCTGGGAAAGTCATCTGACCTTCTTTTTCTAAAAAATACATGGTAGAGATAGGCAACAGTTAATCCCATTTTAGCTAGGATTTAACTCTTTCAAAACATTGGAATATGTGGTGTTTTTTTCTCTCAAATAAGTGAGGGTCGTTAGAAGAAGCAATAGTTGACTAGATTGTACTACTTCAACAGGATTTTGTTAAACACCCTCATCATTGAGCACTGATACAAGCCTTCAATTGTGATGTAATGGAACCAGTAGACATAGGTGACGGGAAACCACTGGTCATGTAAAAACCTTGAGGCGTGTAGGTGTTCCTTACGAAATCCTCCTTGATCCACATCCTAGAAAATAAATAATATGTTTAAGATATGGTCAGATGGTGTCGCCCAAAATGTATTGAATTTGAATATGGACATGGGGGGGGGGGGGAGGGGGTACTCAGATATTATTTTGTTAGGGATTTGCCGCCAGCAAAATGAAAATTGACCCAAACATTTTACCAATTTACGGGGGGAAATGGACCCATATGTTTACTGGAGACCCATGATAATTGTCCTATGTATTTGACACATTTGGCTAAATTATCTTTGAAAAACAGCAAAACTAAGGATTTTAGACCCATACATTTACAAAAAAATGGCTTTGAAAAGAGGTCATTCATTTACCAGAGGCTGTAAAATGGGACCCTATTTGGCAGCACATCCTCATATCAACTAAGTACCCCCCTCCCCCGGGTTATTTTAGTATCTCTCTGCATCAGCCTTGCTGGTGGATTGGTTACCTCGACTTTTTGTTGCACTCTGCAACTAAACAGCATTAATGTATTTTTAGCATATTTAGATTGAGACCTCCCTATATTCTCAACCAATTTGCTGATCACTCAAACAAGTGGTTGCTACACATGTGGTATCATTGAAAAGATGCACCCATCAGGTTTCCATGAATGTATCGATATATACAAAATATAGGCGAGTGAACCAAAATTCCATTTTTTTTTTTTGGGGGGGGGGGGGGGGGGGGGGACATAATGTAATGCTGACAAAGCTCTTCTTCTGTATTAGAGCTTAAGTACATTTGCCAGTTGTACCAGTGTTTGCAAACCTGCAGTGGTAGCTGTCTTGACCAAACCAAACATGAGATTTTCATGAACAAATCATTTTAATATTTGTGCTTAGACGGTGTACTTTCTGTGTATTTTTCGGTTATCGTAGTCCTTATGATTCAGACGGCACTCATGACTATGGCCCTTCTGGATCAGGACCAGGATGGGTGTAAGTCATCTCTATACTTCCATGTAGGTGCCATAATTTGCTCAGAATGGTCAGATCATTGTATTGAGCTTTCCATGCAATAGTCATTCACAACCATACCATATCATAGATTGAGGTGCTATTTGGCTATTTTAGAATGAAAGTAACATTTCTCCAGAAAAGACAAATGTGAAGGCACTGAAGAGAGATATCAACCATTTACTTTTACTGTCTTTCTGGGTTATCGAGGATGGAAGGCACTTTGTGTGCGGTTAGAGTGGATGTGCTAAAGTGCCAAATATGGTGCAATTGTCACTCATCTGGTAAATGAATTAAACCCCTTTTGATTTCTATATTTGTGAAATAAATTCGTCTAATGTCATGAGATTTGCCATTGATTCCAAAAATAAGTTTTAAAAAAATGGAATTTATGGATATTGGGTAAACACATGGGTCGATTTTCCTGATCCCCAAAACTGATAATGTTACAGTCAATATTCATTTTGCTGACAGCACATCTTTACCAAAACAATACCTGAGTGACAACCTTCCTGGGTGAACTTGTATGAACAAATCATTTCAATATTTGTGCTGAGATGGTTTATATTCTGTGTGTTTTTTTGGTTATCGTAGTCCTTATGATTCCGACGGCACTCATGACTTTGGCCCTTCTGCATCAGGACCTGGATGGGTGTAGGTCTTCTCTTATACTTCCATGTAGGTGTCATAATTTGCTCAAATTGGTCAGATCTTTGCATTGAGCTTTACATGCCAGAATCTTTCACCTCCATACCATGTCAAGGTTGAGATGCTTTTGCTTATTTTGGAATAAAATTGATATTTCATTTTTTGCCTTCAATAATGATTCTGTTAGAATCGAAAAATCAGGTCCTCTTATATTTATTACATTTACACATATTTTTGTGGATAAGCAGTTTGCTTTCATCTTTTACATTATTTTACTTTTTTTCTCCAATTTCAAAGAAATGTGAAGACAGCGATAACAATTCCGAACAAGGGGTAATCATGCTTTGTTGTGTTACTGGTTTATTGGCAGGAAAAGGTTTTTTTTTTTTTTTTTTGGTTGCCCTCATCAACCGACCCTAAAATCTCACAAATTAGGGTCACAATTTGTTCCCCTTTTCTTTTTTAAGATTTAAATCTTACCCAAATTGTCAATTTGAAATTAAAACAATTTTTAGAAACGATTTTTTGAAGGTAAAAGATGTATCTCACATTTGCAAAAGGTGGGTCTGTGTACTATGCCCCGGGTGCACATTTGTGTACCCTATTGTAAGCCCCCGCTGCACTGCCCGGCCATTCCCCGGCTTATTTTTTCAGTGATGTACGTCCCGGCTACACGCCCCGGCTACATGCCCTGGCTATCGAGGGTTTCTTTTGTACGTCCCCCGATACACACCCCAGCATAGCCAAACAACGTTTTGTGTACGTTTGTGTACGGTCCCCGCATGGTCCCCCCCCCATGTCCCGGTCCGCCCCTGGGCCAGGGATGCAATTGATAAATAAGTGCATAATGTCAATAGGTCCATGCAATCTTTAAAATTGACGTCTCTAGGTAATTTCAAATGAAAATGGGGCAAACACTCCCTGCTCTCCCCTACTTTTTGGCAAAATGGTTCGGTTTGTGTGACAATTCTGGAATTCAGTCCATTCTAGCAAAATGGTTCGGTTTGTGTGACAATTCATAAATAAAACCCTCGGGATTGGAACCAAAAACCTCTGCCTTTTGCGGGTGGATTCTGCCACACGCCACTGGTGTCAGACTACCAAATAAATTGCCTGGGTCCAATATTTTATTGAAAAACTTCCATGCTGCGTTACACAAACAGGCTACGTCGTGGTATTTTGTTATGTTATACAAAACATTGTACCTTTACCTGAAATCGACATAACGTTTTGTTTAAGGTTGAGGGGAAAAAACCATGTGACTAGAAAACTTGAGCTAATAGGGGTAAGAACGGGTAAGAAGTCACATGATTACATGGTCACATGGTGGGTTTAGTCACATGATTTGGTTGATTTTCACTGAAAAGCATGCCAGGTTTTTTTTAATAATTCTTGTTTAAGTCAAGTTTTTACCCCTTCTCTTTCCCCTCTTTTACCCCTTCTTTCCGCCTTTCCCCCAATCACAGAGAACTTCTTGCCCAATTTTCAAGATCTGAGAAGAATCCCCATATTTTTCTCATTTTGTCTGTAAAATCTTAGGTGCCAGAAATGTTCCATTAAGAAATTATAGGCTAAAATGTCGTGAATAACTACCAAAGGTGGTTAAGCCAGTTTGTGTACTACTCAATGGGCACATTTTATGTGACCTTGTGCTTCTAAAATAAGAATCATTGCAGTTATGCAACTCACACTTTGGAATGTGACAAAAGGATGACCTTCCAATGTAAAATAGAAAACATCAAATTGTAAATCGGGCCAGCAATCAGAACATCTACCTTTCATACAATTTTCAATGTATTAGGTTTGAAAACAGTGATGCATGAAATGATCGGCATTATGTTGAAATTAAATGGGAGGGGTAGGGGGTACTCACATTATTTTTGATGGGGATGTACCACTGGAGCCATGACCCATATTAAGGGTGTTGGCTCCTCAAAAAGGGCAAATTTGACCTGGTTTTATTTCAAAAATATTTGCGATGTGGGACCCATTTCAGGGGTTTCTACCTCAAAACTGGGGGGGGGAGGGGGGGGGGGGGGGGGGGGGGGGGGGGGGTTAGATTTTTTTTTGTTGAGAAATGAGACCCATGCTTAAGGATTTTCCAGCAAAATATCAGACCCCATACCATATTCCTTATGGATTCAACCCCACATATCAGTCCATATCCATTGTGCAGGGAAGTTTTACACCAGGTGTGAAGATTATAGGCCTGATAAATTCAACAGTTCTGACCGTGAGAATACACCCTGGGAATAAACCTTTATCCTGTTTATAAAGTGATAATGAGGAGTATATTTACATCTGTATAGTGATAATGAGGAGTATATTACATTTGTATCTTCTTTGCTTAGCCAGTTTGTGATATTGTTACATTCTTAGCATTCATTCGGGCCAGAAGTTTATCATGTGTATTCGTATTCCCTTTGTGGATGTTAAAGCTTGAGTCAATTTGTGACCCTTCACGTCAAAACGGACATGTTGGAGGCCCACCAAGTCAAATCTGAGTTATTGGTATGACATGAAAGGGCACATTTTAAGCGTTGAAATTATACCTGGTTGATGGTGTTTGGACTTTGAAATCACAAGATGTATTGGATGAATAAATAAGTTGTTTAAAACAACTCCATATACAGGGTGTCCTAGAAATATTTATACCAGGTTTGAAATAAGTAATAAAGAATGCAAACCATCAATGCATTCCAAATCTAATACCTGTAATATAATGAGGAACATGTTTCCTACATACATACTCTGTCAATGTCATCAAAATATTTTTTTTCTTTCCGATATGGCATGTGATTATTGGAAATTGATAACAAACTGTTTTTCAAAATAAAACTCACACACAAGTTCAAAAGTGCCACTTAAGAAAGTATGATACTTATTACATAACTCAAGCTGAACAATTCCAGCAGACCATCCACATATTTCTTCATAAAATAACCCAAATAGTTGATACCTACTAACTACAGGGTGTCCCAAAAGTCTATGCACGTTTTTGAAGAGTCATATCTCATATAATATAAATCATATGGTATAAATTTAACCATATTTTGATAGACGAGATTTGGGAAATTATTTTGATACCAAACACAACCCTATTGGTGAACCCACGACATTATCAGACTGGTTGAAAGTTTTTGGCCTTGTGCCAGACCCACCCATACCAAGTACCACACATTGTTGCTAAAAGCAGGTGCGCATAAATTAACAGTATGGAAGCAATGTTGCGCATTAGTCACAGTTCACTGCTTACCTTGCAACATTACCAAACTCGGTCACTCACAACGTAAATAGGCGTAGTAGACAAAATTGCACAGCAAAAGTTTCCATTCAAGATGGTTTGCAGCATTGATAAGTGAATACAAATTGTATGGTTCTACGCTGAAACAAATTCAGTTCAACTTACTAAACAAAATTTTAGAAAACATTTTGAAGTGAAACGCGCACCAGGAAGAATATCCATTCTGAAGTTGGTGGATACATTTTTGAACACAGGAACTGTGCATGATTTGTCTCGATGTGGTAGAAAGACTGGTAGATCAACAAGTCACATTGATGTCATAAGACATGCAGTAGCCAAAAGTCCAAAGAGATCTATTCGCCGACTTTCCGCAGAAAACAAGTTTAAAAGATCAACTGTTCACAAAATTTTGCGTAAGGACTTGAAGAAGTTTCCATACAAGATTCAGATCAAACAAAAATTAAAGCAGCGGACAGATATAGTTTGTTATTATGATGGAATCACTGTAATGTAAAATTTAAAATATTACAATTGACGGATCACTTTCCGTGTAACCAACTCAATCAGAAAGAGACTATGTTATCACTATTTCTGTCCGGCGTCCGCCGTATGCCGTCCGCCGTATGCCGTGTGCTAAGAAATACCTTTGTGACGCGATATCTGGAGATCCGTAAGGCCTATCGTGATGGGACTTGGTGGAGGGAAGGGGGGTGGTGCGTTCTGTTGCTGATTGATTTTTCAAGGTCATCGGGGGTCATACAAGGTCATCGGGGTCAAATATGCTTAAAACTTTTGAGACGCGTTGTGACGCGATATCTAGAGATCCGTAAGGCCTATCTTGATGGGACTTGATGTCAGGGAAGGGGGTGGGGTGTTCTTTTGCTGATTAGATTTTCAAGGTCATTGGAGGTCATTCAAGGTCATCGGGGTCTAATATGGGGTCAAATAAGATCCGTAAGGCCGATCTTGATGGGATTTGGTGGAGGGAAGGGGGTGGTGTGTTCTTTTTGCTGATTAAATTTTCAAGGTCACCAGAGGTCATCGGGGTCAAATATGGGGTCAAATAGATCAGTAAGGCCTATATTGATGAGATTTGGTGGAGGGAAGGGGAGTGGTGTGTTCTTTTTGCTGAATAAATTGTCAAGGTCATCAGAGGTCATTCAAGGTCATCGGGGGTCAAATAAGATCCATAAGGCCTATCTTGATTGGATTTGGTGGAGGGAAGGGGGATGGTGTGTTCTTTTTGTTCTTAATTTTTCGGGGTCATCAGGGGTCAAATAGATCAGTAAGGCCTATCTTGATGGGATTTGGTGGACGGAAGAGGGATGGTGTGTTCTTTTTGTTGATTAATTTTTCGGGGTCATTGGGGGTCAAATATGGGGTCAAATAGATCAGTAAGGCCTATCTTGATGGGATTTGGTGGACGGAAGAGGGATGGGGTGTTCTTTTTGTTAATTATTTTTTCGGGGTCATCGGGGGTCAAATATGGGGTCAAATAGATCAGTAAGGCCTATATTGATGAGATTTGGTGGAGGGAAGGGGAGTGGTGTGTTCTTTTTGCTGAATAAATTGTCAAGGTCATCAGAGGTCATTCAAGGTCATCGGGGGTCAAATAAGATCCATAAGGCCTATCTTGATTGGATTTGGTGGAGGGAAGGGGGGTGGTGTGTTCTTTTTGTTCTTAATTTTTCGGGGTCATCAGGGGTCAAATAGATCAGTAAGGCCTATCTTGATGGGATTTGGTGGACGGAAGAGGGATGGTGTGTTCTTTTTGTTGATTAATTTTTCGGGGTCATTGGGGGTCAAATATGGGGTCAAATAGATCAGTAAGGCCTATCTTGATGGGATTTGGTGGACGGAAGAGGGATGGGGTGTTCTTTTTGTTAATTATTTTTTCGGGGTCATCGGGGGTCAAATATGGGGTCAAATAGATCAGTAAGGCCTATATTGATGGGATTTGGTGGACGGAAGAGGGATGGTGTGTTCTTTTTGTTGATTAATTTTTCAGGGTCATTGGGGGTCAAATATGGTCAAATAGATCAGTAAGGCCTATCTTGATGGGATTTGGTGGACGGAAGAGGGATGGTGTGTTCTTTTTGTTGATTAATTTTTCGGGGTCAAATATGGGGTCAAATAGATCAGTAAGGTCTATCTTGATGGGATTTGGTGGACGGAAGAGGGATGGGGTGTTCTTTTTGTTGATTATTTTTTCGGGGTCATCGGGGGTCAAATATGGGGTCAAATAGATAAGCAAGGCCTATCTTGATGGGATTTGGTGGATGGAAGAGGGATGGTGTGTTCTTTTTGTTGATTAATTTTTCGGGGTCATCGGGGTCAAATATGGGGTCAAATAGATCAGTAAGGTCTATCTTGATGGGATTTGGTGGACGGAAGAGGGATGGGGTGTTCTTTTTGTTGATTATTTTTTCGGGGTCATCGGGGGTCAAATATGGGGTCAAATAGATAAGTAAGGCCTATCTTGATGGGATTTGGTGGACGGAAGAGGGATGGTGTGTTCTTTTTGTTGATTAATTTTTCAGGGTCATCGGGGGTCAAATATGGGGTCAAATAGATCAGTAAGGCCTATCTTGATGGGATTTGGTGGAGGGAAGGGGGGTGGTGTGTTCTTTTTGTTGATTAATTTTTCGGGGTCAAATATGGGGTCAAATAGATCAGTAAGGCCTATCTTGATGGGATTTGGTGGACGAAAGAGGGATGGTGTGTTCTTTTTGTTGATTAATTTTTCGGGGTCATTGGGGGTCAAATAAGGGGTCAAATAGATCAGTAAGGCCTGTCTTGATGGGATTTGGTGGAGGGAAGGGGGGTGGTGTGTTCTTTTTGTTGATTAATTTTTCGGGATCATTGGGGGTCAAATATGGGGTCAAATAGATCAGTAAGGCCTATCTTGATGGGATTTGGTGGAGGGAAGGGGGTGGTGTGTTCTTTTTGTTGATTAATTTTTTTGGGTCATCGGGGGTCAAATATGGGGTCAAATAGATCAGTAAGGCCTATCTTGATGGGATTTGGTGGACGGAAGAGGGATGGTGTGTTCTTTTTGTTGATTAATTTTTCGGGGTCATTGGGGTCAAATATGGGGTCAAATAGATCAGTAAGGCCTATCTTGATGGGATTTGGTGGACGGAAGAGGGATGGGGTGTTCTTTTTGTTAATTATTTTTTCGGGGTCATCGGGGGTCAAATATGGGGTCAAATAGATCAGTAAGGCCTATATTGATGGGATTTGGTGGACGGAAGAGGGATGGTGTGTTCTTTTTGTTGATTAATTTTTCAGGGTCGTTGGGGGTCAAATATGGTCAAATAGATCAGTAAGGCCTATCTTGATGGGATTTGGTGGACGGAAGAGGGATGGTGTGTTCTTTTTGTTGATTAATTTTTCGGGGTCAAATATGGGGTCAAATAGATCAGTAAGGTCTATCTTGATGGGATTTGGTGGACGGAAGAGGGATGGGGTGTTCTTTTTGTTGATTATTTTTTCGGGGTCATCGGGGGTCAAATATGGGGTCAAATAGATAAGCAAGGCCTATCTTGATGGGATTTGGTGGATGGAAGAGGGATGGTGTGTTCTTTTTGTTGATTAATTTTTCGGGGTCATCGGGGTCAAATATGGGGTCAAATAGATCAGTAAGGTCTATCTTGATGGGATTTGGTGGACGGAAGAGGGATGGGGTGTTCTTTTTGTTGATTATTTTTTCGGGGTCATCGGGGGTCAAATATGGGGTCAAATAGATAAGTAAGGCCTATCTTGATGGGATTTGGTGGACGGAAGAGGGATGGTGTGTTCTTTTTGTTGATTAATTTTTCAGGGTCATCGGGGGTCAAATATGGGGTCAAATAGATCAGTAAGGCCTATCTTGATGGGATTTGGTGGAGGGAAGGGGGGTGGTGTGTTCTTTTTGTTGATTAATTTTTCGGGGTCAAATATGGGGTCAAATAGATCAGTAAGGCCTATCTTGATGGGATTTGGTGGACGAAAGAGGGATGGTGCGTTCTTTTTGTTGATTAATTTTTCGGGGTCATTGGGGGTCAAATATGGGGTCAAATAGATCAGTAAGGCCTATCTTGATGGGATTTGGTGGAGGGAAGGGGGGTGGTGTGTTCTTTTTGTTGATTAATTTTTCGGGATCATTGGGGGTCAAATATGGGGTCAAATAGATCAGTAAGGCCTATCTTGATGGGATTTGGTGGACGGAAGAGGGATGGTGTGTTCTTTTTGTTGATTAATTTTTCGGGGTCATCGGGGGTCAAATATGGGGTCAAATATATCAGTAAGGCCTATCTTGATGGGATTTGGTGGAGGGAAGGGGGTGGTGTGTTCTTTTTGTTGATTAATTTTTCGGGGTCATCGGGGGTCAAATATGGGGTCAAATAGATAAGTAAGGCCTATCTTGATGGGATTTGGTGGAGGGAAGGGGGGTGGTGTGTTCTTTTTGTTGATTAATTTTTGGGGGTCAAATATGGGGTCAAATAGATCAGTAAGGCCTATCTTGATGGGATTTGGTGGACGGAAGAGGGATGGGGTGTTCTTTTTTTTGATTATTTTTTCGGGGTCATCAGGGGTCAAATAGATCAGTAGGGCCTATCTTGATGGGATTTGGTGGAGGGAAGGGGGGTGGGGTGTTCTTTTAGTTGATTAATTTTTCGGGGTCATCGGGGGTCAAATATATCAGTAAGGCTTATCTTGATGGGATTTGGTGGACGGAAGAGGGATGGTGTGTTCTTTTTGTTGATTAATTTTTCGGGGTCATCGGGGTCAAATATGGGGTCAAATAGATCAGTAAGGCCTATCTTGATGGGATTTGGTGGACGGAAGAGGGATGGTGTGTTCTTTTTGTTGATTAATTTTTCGGGGTCATCGGGGGTCAAATCGATCAGTAAGGCCTATCTTGATGGGATTTGGTGGAGGGAAGGAGGATGGTGTGTTCTTTTTGTTGATTAATTTTTTGGGGTCATCGGGGGTCAAATATGGGGTCAAATAGATCAGTAAGGCCTATCTTGATTGTATTTGGTGGAGGGAAGGGGGTGGTGTATTCTTTTTGTTGATTAATTTTTCGGGGTCATCGGGGTCAAATATGGGGTCAAATAGATCCATAAGGCCTATCTTGATGGGATTTGGTGGAAGGAAGAGGGATGGTGTGTTCTTTTTGTTGATTAATTTTTCGAGGTCATCTGGGGTCAAATAAGATCCGTAAGGCCTATCTTGATGTGATTTGGTGGAGGGAAGGGGGTTGGTGTGTTCTTTTTGCTGATTAAATTTTCAAGGTCATCAGAGGTCATCTGGGGTCAAATAAGATCAGTAAGGCCTATCTTGATGTGATTTGGTGTAGGGAAGGGGGTTGGTGTGTTCTTTTTGTTGATTAAAGTTTTCAAGGTATTACATCCCTTGCATTAACTACAATGCATACCTCTGTGACAGTGCTACATTGTATCATATGTTTCATCATCATTTCTTTCAAGTCACTTTTGATGAACAGGCGAGACGCGCCGTTCGAGAACCGCCTTGTCTCAATAGGTATGGATTTATGAACTTCAGAAGTATAAAATTACATTTTTGCAGTAATACATATTTTACTTCTAGGGTGGCATTACAAACAGATGTTTGGTCTCAAAATTATTTCCCACATCTCCTCTTTCTAAATATGTATTCATATTTTCAATACGACTTATAGTTTGTGAAATACAAAGCTTCAAAGTCATGCATAGACTTTTGGGACACCCTGTATGTAGTGGAAATTAAAAGAGAACACATGCAATTACCAGCATATTATTTACATTTGAGATTTGTACCTAAATATGTTCAATGATCTTATTAGTTTCAAAAGAGGTAATTTTTGTCAAAATTGGAATCTACAATTTTTACAGAAGAGTCCATAATTTCTGTCCAAAAGCCTGATTTTTATAATTCAAAATTCCTAAGAAAGCTAAATATAATAGATATTAGAATTGTTAGCTATCTGACTAATATCTGACCTCTTTCACAAAGGTCTTTTTACCCTTATGCTCCCACATTATGGAACTACCTTCCTGAGGACATAGTAAACTCTGCCTCTCTGCCTGCTTTTAAACTGCTCTCTGCCTCCAACTCTATGAATAGCCTGCTGTCTCTGTGTTTCATGTGGGCGGGTGGGGTGGGGTTGGGGGGTGGGGGTTGTATTGCTTATTATTTTTGTGAGTCTATGTTTCTTTGTTTGTTTGATGTTTCGGGCATCCCTTTAATTTAGTGCTTATGTCACTATTGGGTTTGTCCTGGCTGTTAGCCAATTGTTATAAATAAATTTTAAAAAAATATAACAATTCATAGTTTTAGCAAATGCATCTTTCCCGGTATAAATCTTTATGGGACACCCTGTATTCCTACAGTAAATATAGCAATTATATCTGTAGTGTCTTATATTGACCTTATGATATGTGTATGTCACTATCTGTTGCAGTAGCTAACTAATTGGCTACCGTTGACAATTCCCAGGTTCACTTTAGATGAGAACAACCATCAATCAAGACATTTCTAAAGAGATTTATATTTCCTTGCTGTGGACAGGAATTATAGCCAAGCATCGCCTACAAGTTGTTCTTTTACTGGTGTAGCCTTTATATGCAATTACTAATAATAACTGTGTCTATATACATATAGAAATGTGTGGTGTTACGGTATTATGAAAGAAATTCAGATTGTATCTAATCTGTACTAGACTGCCATCGTTATTACAGGCGTCACACCACCAATTAATCCCCCTATACTTTACGTGCTTAAGAGATCAAATTAAAGTCTGATTTGTTCAGCTATTGAGCGAGCGACTGGTTTGTTCAAATCATTGTTTTCTTTGAAGATACTGATGTCTTCTATCAAAAATAAACACATTTTGGGGGGGGGGGGGGGGTTGATCAGCAATTTTTCCTGCAACAAGACGTCAAACACTAGTCCACTATCAAAATCCCACTCTGCTAGCTATTCGGTGCATTTGTCCTAGAAAAAGTGAAAAGAGAAAAGTTGTGTCAAATCTTACTAATTACAGAATACACCAGAATTATTTAGATAAATAAGTTTGTAGTCTACAAATCACAAATAATACAAATTTCTTTCATATTAAGCACGCTTTATACCTTTTCTGTACATTTAAATTAATGGCTGAAGCTGGGGTCAATCTTGAATTAAAAACACTGGCTAGTGTTGGGCGCTAACACTTTATTGGTGGTGTGGAATCTACAGCATTTGTCTACAGAAGGGGGGGGGGGGGGGCACGACAATTCTCTAATGTCACTGCACAGGATTGGTTGAATAGAATTTACCCCGAGACATGTTTTCTATACACATAGAGTATTCTACCCCAACATAATTTCAATAGGGGACTTGTAATCCAAAAAATCACAGTAGGCTTTACTGCAAGGTGGCCCCCAAACAAAGTGTGTTTTTGCAATGTTTTGAAACAGAATTTTTTTGAATGAAAAACAACCCATGTCTCTGTTACAAAGTTCCAGACTTGGAAATAGCGCCCGCCCACCTGCCCATATATAGCGGGTAACTTTTGCACCGCGCGGGGTGAAGATGCATAAGTACCTCAGTTTCAGTTTCAGTTTCAGTTTTATTTACCAATAATACATATACAATAATTTTAAGTAAATACATTGGTGGGCTGACCAAAATCAGAGCAGAGCTCGCAAATATATTTGGCCACCCTTAAAAAAATCATTTAAACGTAACAAATTCGGATACATGTTGTCAGAGGCATGGACATTACTGTATACTGATGATGTACACATTGCAGAATAAAAATATTATTAAAATATTACTACATGCGGTGAGTTATAACATTAATAGTGGATAATCAAAAACAAACAAAAAAGACAAACAAAAGTGACAATGAAATATGAAATGAATAAATTGAATTGAATTCGCTGGCGATGTGACTGTATGGCAATTTGGTACCACGCGCCATAATGATGCTACAAAAGAAGCGATGCCACGGATTATACACATACACACATCGCCAGGGAAATGACTGCACGAAATTTATAATTAAATTAAATATGGTGGTTGAAACATCATTCATAATATGATAAAAGGTAACCCTTGTATGTTTTGTTAAAACAATTTACGGATTTACATTTCTGAATGTCAGAATCAATGCCATTCCACTCCAGAGGCCCTTGTCTTCTAATGGTGTATCTAGCGAGATCGGTTTTGAAATTATGAGGTCTATACAAGTTGGAAGATCTGGTTCCATAGGAGTGGATGGCAGTTGATTTCTTGAAATAATTTGAAAATAAATCAGGGAGCATATTATTTGTAAATTTATACATAAATATAGCCTTTTGAAGTCGATGAACATTGTAGATAGTGAGGGTCTTTAAGTTAGCAAACAGAGGGGCAGAATGTGCTAAATAATGTGAGTTTGAACAAAGACGAATGATTTTCTTTTGTTTAACATGAATTGAACGAAGATTACAATTATTGGAATCAGCCCAAACAATATTACAATACTGGATATGGGGAAGTACGAGGCTTGAATAGAGGGAAAACAAAATATGAGATGACAGAGAATGTTTTAACCTAAATAAGATTCCAGTATATTTTGAGACGAGATTAGTGATGTGGGCGTTGTGCTGATACCATGATAAAGATTCATCAACTATTATCCCAAGAAATTTGGTACTCGAAACCTTCATGATTGGGATATTACCTGAGCGACTGGCAGGTAAACCTCTTCAAACTCACAGTGCAAGGCGAGTTTGCACTGGCTGGTGGAATTTCTGTTGGGCAGGTTATTTTGTGAGTTACCTGCCAGACTAACTGGTTGAATTTTGTTGTTGAAATTCCAGCCCTGCAAAAGTTCCATACTGTCATGTACAAAACTGATTGATAAGGTATTTTGTAGGATTTACTTTTGTAATTGATACCTGAATTTGTTAGTTATTGAGAGAACGTTATCAGTCATTATGTCAATAGGGTTTTTCAATCCTTGCCTACAAATGTGATTGATAGGATATCTTTGTAGCATTTACTTTTGTAATTGATTCCTGAATTTGTTAGTTATTGAGAGAATGTTATCAGCCATTTTGTCAATAGGCTTTTTAATCCTTGCCTACAAATGTGATTGATAGGATATCTTTGTAGCATTTACTTTTGTAATTGATACCTGAATTTGTTAGTTATTGAGAGAATGTTATCAGCCATTATGTCAATAGGCTTTTCAATCCTTGCCTACAAATGTGATTGATAGGATATCTTTGTAGCATTTACTTTTGTAATTGATACCTGAATTTGTTAGTTATTGAGAGAATGTTATCAGCCATTATGTCAATAGGGTTTTCAATCCTTGCCTACAAATGTGATTGATAGATATCTTTGTAGCATTTACTTTTGTAATTGATACCTGAATTTGTTAGTTATTGAGAGAACATTATCAGCCATTATGTCTATAGGGTTTTTCAATCCTTGCCTACAAATGTGATTGATAGATATCTTTGTAGCATTTACTTTTGTAATTGATACAAGAATTTGTTAGTTATTGAGAGAATGTTATCAGCCATTATGTCAATAGGCTTTTCAATCCTTGCCTCCTCAGAATCTGTTTATTTATAAGATACAAACATTTGTGTGTGTGTGACAGTATCTGCTGATGATGCGATCCTATCAGTTTGATTTATGTATTACGGTACAGGAGCCAGAAAAGGTTGCCAGAAAAGCACCTATTATGCATTTGGGCACATTCTTAATTTGTTTTCAACGCTTCTGACTTGCTTCTGACTTGAATCATATATATGTTGTCTTACTCATTATGGAGCACATCACTAATTCAGTCTTGAACCTTTTGATCAAAGTTGGGTACTATAATAGTTCCTGGGTACTATATTAGTTCCTGTGTACTATAATAGTTCCTGGGTACTATAATAGTTCCTGTGTACTATAATAGTTCCTGGGTACTATAATAGTTCCTGGGTACTATAATAGTTCCTGGGTACTATAATAGTTCCTGGGTACTATAATAGTTCCTGGGTACTATAATAGTTCCTGGGTACTATTATAGTTCCTGGGTACTATATTAGTTCATGGGTACTATAATAGTTCCTGGGTACTACAATAGTTCCAGGGTACTATAATAGTTCCTGGGTACTACAAGAGTTCCAGGGTACTATAATAGTTCCTGGGTACTACAATAGTTCCAGGGTACTATAATAGTTCCTGGGTACTATAATGGTTCCTGGGGTACTATAATAGTTCCTATTTGACGGAGAAGATTGAAGAAACTGGTGAAATATACATGTATACGGTTTATGATATAACATTATATTTGTATGAGGTGTTTGAAATGTGTAAGGGTTGTTCTGATATCTTTAACTGGGTGATTTGAGCTCGTGGTGTATACCTAGTATATACCCAGATAAGGGGCAAATTTACCTAGGATTATCACTACGAGGGCTCAGAAACACAAGGCCTCATCTTTATTTTTTCAAAAATGAGATTTTGGTATCAAAATGTTCAGAAAGAAATTCTCTTTCCAGTAACACACAGCCTTATCTCCATAACACAACCCCTTTCAAAGATATAGCCAGTATCACAAGGCCTCATCTCCATCTCCCCAATGTGTTTACAAACTATGCTTGGGAGCCGTGGTGCGGTGGGGAATTGTAAGCTCCACGTGCTGGAGGTCCCTGGATCAAATCCCGGGGGGATATTTTGGTCAATTTTCCACGTTGAAGAAAAAAATCTGAAAAAAAGTGTGTGGGGGGGGGGGGGGGGGTAGAGTTAGGGTTAATAGTCTTTTTCTCAAAATGGTCAAGATGGATATACATGTAAGGCCTTGTGTTTCTGAGCCCTCGACTACGTTGTTGCTTTAATACATGTATTTAATCATGTATTAAAGTAGTTAATCAAAAAAGTGCACGGTAATATCGGGTTCATGTTCAGATATGGTATAGATTACAATTACCAAAATGTGGGCACGAAGAAACTGTAGAGCTATAGCCTTACCTAACATGTAAAGTCTATGGAGAGCGAATTAATGTTGTGCTCCCATTCAGCCCGGCTTTCTTACCAGTTACACCTTACAAGAATCCAAATGGATTGAACAAATTGTTGCACAAATTGTTGCACAAATTGGATCTGACAAACATCTATAAGTGTGTACTTTTTAGATTGAGTCTGAGAAACTGATATATTACAATGCTCATCGTTTTGTTGTAGAGGATCTTTGTAGCAATATTCTAAAAACAAAATGTTATTTAACCCTTGACACCATTCTCAAACCCAAAGTGGAACTCTATTCAAGATCATTACTTTAATAACTTCATCCAAAGATGGTTACCGTCTTTTTTTTTGCTTTATCCATCCATGGTATGTCCTGATGAACATGTTCAGATATCTTAGACAATGATCGAGTAACAGTAACAAACATCAGGTGTGGTTTTTTTGTCGCCTATGAGATGTATGGTAGAATAAGGCATAAAAAAAACCCAAATTTGTTTCAGGTAGGCCGCGCGCATTTCGTTTTGACGACGTAAAGAACTGCATTGGCTTTTTGTATTCCCATTTTAGAAAAAAATAAAATCGCAAAAGCGATTTAAATACAAATTAATGTAGAAAAGAATAACATTTTGTACAAAGAATTGAATCTGACTGCTCTGTGAAGCCCAGTACCGGTAACAATGATATGGGCACAGTAGGATACTGGCTGTGATTATTTGTGGTACCGGTAACAATGATATGGGCACAGTAGGATACTGGCTGTGATTATTTGTGGTACCGGTAACAATGATATGGGCACAGTAGGATACTGGCTGTGATTATTTGTGGTACTGGTAACAATGATATGGGACACAGTAGGATACTGGCTGTGATTATTTGTGGTACTGGTAACAATGATATGGGACACAGTAGGATACTGGCTGTGATTATTTGTGGTACTGGTAACAATGATATGGGACACAGTAGGATACTGGCTGTGATTATTTGTGGTACTGGTAACAATGATATGGGCACAGTAGGATACTGGCTGTGATTATTTGTGGTACTGGTAACAATGATATGGGACACAGTAGGATACTGGCTGTGATTATTTGTGGTACCGGTAACAATGATATGGGCACAATAGGATACTGGCTGTGATTATTTGTGGTACTGGTAACAATGATATGGGACACAGTAGGATACTGGCTGTGATTATTTGTGGTACCGGTAACAATGATATGGGCACAGTAGGATACTGGCTGTGATTATTTGTGGTACCGGTAACAATGATATGGGCACAGTAGGATACTGGCTGTGATTATTTGTGGTACTGGTAACAATGATATGGGCACAGTAGGATACTGGCTGTGATTATTTGTGGTACTGGTAACAATGATATGGACACAGTAGGATACTGGCTGTGATTATTTGTGGTACTGGTAACAATGATATGGGCACAGTAGGATACTGGCTGTGATTATTTGTGGTACCGGTAACAATGATATGGGACACAGTAGGATACTGGCTGTGATTATTTGTGGTACTGGTAACAATGATATGGGACACAGTAGGATACTGGCTGTGATTATTTGTGGTACCGGTAACAATGATATGGGCACAGTAGGATACTGGCTGTGATTATTTGTGGTACTGGTAACAATGATATGGGCACAGTAGGATACTGGCTGTGATTATTTGTGGTACTGGTAACAATGATATGGGACACAGTAGGATACTGGCTGTGATTATTTGTGGTACTGGTAACAATGATATGGGCACAGTAGGATACTGGCTGTGATTATTTGTGGTACTGGTAACAATGATATGGGACACAGTAGGATACTGGCTGTGATTATTTGTGGTACTGGTAACAATGATATGGGCACAGTAGGATACTGGCTGTGATTATTTGTGGTACTGGTAACAATGATATGGGCACAGTAGGATACTGGCTGTGATTATTTGTGGTACTGGTAACAATGATATGGGCACAGTAGGATACTGGCTGTGATTATTTGTGGTACTGGTAACAATGATATGGGCACAGTAGGATACTGGCTGTGATTATTTGTGGTACTGGTAACAATGATATGGGACACAGTAGGATACTGGCTGTGATTATTTGTGGTACCAGTAACAATGATATGGGCACAGCAGGATACTGGCTGTGATTATTTGTGGTACTGGTAACAATGATATGGGCACAGTAGGATACTGGCTGTGATTATTTGTGGTACTGGTAACAATGATATGGGCACAGTAGGATACTGGCTGTGATTATTTGTGGTACTGGTAACAATGATATGGGGCACAGTAGGATACTGGCTGTGATTATTTGTGGTACTGGTAACAATGATATGGGGCACAGTAGGATACTGGCTGTGATTATTTGTGGTACCGGTAACAATGATATGGGCACAGTAGGATACTGGCTGTGATTATTTGTGTCTTCAGGGTTCGTGGCGTATGGTAAATTGGAAAATTTGCCTTTGGAAAGTCATCCCAGCGCACTTCTCCCCCCCCCCCCCCCCCCCCCCGGCTTCTCCCCCCTAAAAAAAAAAGGTTTTCAGACCACCTACCACCTGGTTCTTGTCAAGACAATATTGGTATAAGCTCATATGTCAATTTAACTAATGTTTCTAGTGTGATAATAGTCTAAAACATTTAGTAAAGCTAACTTATTCGTTTCTAGCAAGAAATAGTAACATTAAGACACTTTTAAGGACAGATTTAAATCTTTTAAAAAAAATGAAGACAGAAAATTTTGAAAAAGAGAAAAGAAAAAGCCAAACCTGATTTTTGTGATTTTAGGGTCGGTCGCTGAGGGCAACACAACATTTATTTTGTGCCTAAGTTTAAGCATGTTGCATTGCAATGAATTGAGCGTCATTTAACAACTATTAACAATACGCATCCAAATGGTTTATGCGAATTCTTTTGTTTTCATATCAAGTTAAAAATATTCACGTAATAAAGATATACAAATTATCCAACCAAAGGAAAGCGTGTAAATATGTATCTATATGAAGGTTTTCAAAACGTGACCCTTCGTGGGATATTTTTAAAGTCAACTTTAGAATTAAATTCCGAAAATAAAAAATGTCAGTCTCTCTGTGCAACTCGCTGCTGCGATACTGCTGTGAACCCATGTTTGGAAAAAATGATGTTTCTAATTTCGGCCAATTATCCACGTACTGCCTCTATACAAAGCAGCCTCCCCCCGGGAGGGGGCGGTACTTATATTTTGTGTAGCCTATACCAATTTGTTGGGGGGGGGGGGGAATGGACCCATTGTTTACCGGAAACCCATAATTTTCCTATACATATTTGACAGATTTTGGTGAAAAACAGCAAAATTAAGGATTTTAGACCCATACATTGACCAAAAATGGCTTTGAAAAGGGTTCATCCATTTGCCAGACGGTGAAAAATGGGACCCTATTTGGCGGCACATCCCCGTAACCGCAAATCCACTCGTATCCGTCGTTACCCGGACGGTTACTTCTTGAATTGGCTTGAAGGATATTGAGTGTCCGTTGTTACCCCCAACTCCCCTATTTCAACGTATCAGTGCCAAGTTGTTAAAATAACAGTAGTCACAAGCAGCATTGCAGTGAAGGATATTTTATTTTAAAAGCGAATCGTCGTAGGTAAATCAGAGCTTTGATTGATGGTTTGTGTATTATTGGTGTCTATTAGCCCGCGCGTTACATTTTATGGCATATCTTGTGTATTATTGGTGTCTAATTAGCCCGCGCGTTACATTTTATGGCATATCTTGTGTATTATTGGTGTCTAATTAGCCCGCGTGTTACATTCCGTGGCATATCTTGTGTATTATTGGTGTCTAATTAGCCCGCGCGTTACATTCTATGGCATATCTTGTGTATTATTGGTGTCTATTAGCCCGCGTGTTACATTCTATGGCATATCTTGTGTATTATTGGTGTCTATTAGCACGCGCGTTACATTCTATGGCATATCTTGTGTATTATTGGTGTCTAATGGAAAATGTCAGTTTTTTATTAAAATCTTTTTCAATTTTAGACACTTATTTTGTTTTGATTAAAGCAATATTATTAAATCTTTTTCAATTTTTACACTTATTTTTCTCTCTCATTTAATTAATTAAGTTTGACTTATCAGGCTGACTTATAAATTTATGGTGACCGTATTTCCATACAAACCATCACAGAACTTTACTAAAATATGATATTCGCCGCGGATTTTTCACTTTTGTGTTTGCCGTATGTGGCAATCGCCATCTTGAAACATGTTGGACACAATTTCAACAAAAGATTGCGCCCTAACAATATTTGTCCCCGTTTTTTCTATTAAAAAGATAAATGCACAAGAATCAAGCGTCTCAGTGAAATGCGGGCACTACTGGAAACAAACTTGTTTTTATGTTTGGCCTTTAGTTTCATGTTTATAAATATCATTTGGGCAAAAATAATTGTATTTGAAAGACAAAATCAAATATAGAGGGCATTCTGTGACCAAGATTGCATAATATGGCTTTAATATTAATATTGTATTGTACCGCATAATTATGATAAAGCATATACCTCACCATTATTTATATGGTTGATAGACCATAACATAAGTTAACCATCTAGTCTGGTATAATTATGCTGCTGTCATCTTTATATATAATTATACTGCTGTCATCTTTATACAAATACACAAAAGTGGGGCCTACATTCTTGATTACATATAGCAACTGTCATGGCTACAAAAACACAGAGCATTCATCCATTAAAATTGTTTGTGTTTATACACCTAACCTCATAAAGGATTCAGATGGTGATGGTATTTAACTCCCTGAGTACTACCTGCTTTCTTACAGTGTCTCTGATTGGCTCATTACAGGATATAATGTGATAAACCCCTGTGAATAACCAATCAAAAAAGTGCTTTTATATCTCTTTATCAACCATACCACCATTCTTACTGTATCTCTGATTGGCTAAATGTATGGTATAACAGTCTTTGTAACCAATCAAAATTGTACTTAGATGCCGATATATAGGCAAGGTAGTGCTCAGGGGGTTAAAAAGTGAGATTTAAGTTGAGCAGCTATTATGATTTCAAATGTACAAGACTCTTTGTATGTAATCTGACATCTGTGAGTGTAAAGGGTCAATTCATATAGACAAACTCAGTTTGGTTTGATTACACTTCGTAGTCACACGTTTGCGCTTCAATTCTTACATGTAATAACTGTCATTGAGAAATGTGTACTTTGTTTCAATGGATTCCAAACAGTTATCTTTCCCCAGACCAAGAAAAACCTGGAAGTCATCAGGACGGTGTTAATTTATATAATAACAAATATTCTGCCCGTTTATGCAAAATAGAAAATAAAACATGTTTAGCGTCCTGCCTTTTTTAAAATAAGGAAGGAGGCGATCCTGTTTTTTAACCAAAATGGCCGCCCGACACATTTTGTCAAGATAGTTGGCCAGGCTATTTTTCAAGATGGTTGCCTGCTCAAAATGACAGCCACTTGGACTCAAGAAATTACTTATTGGCTTCTTATTGGCAGGATGAAACAGAAAATGAGACCAAAATGATGTCTTGTCCTGAGTTTTGGGACGTAGAGAACCAGTTTATTTCACGGGCAAACAGCTTCATACAAGGTGTGCTAAAGTCAAAAAATACTATTTTTTTAATTTTTTTAAAATTAAAAACAAAGTTTTATTTTATTTTTTTCAAAAAGAAAAAGAAAAAAGGAGGCGGCCCCTAAAAAGGAACCAGGCAGGGACGCTAAACATGAATATTTTTTATTTGGCCTTAAGTCTGTCGGGTCTACATTTTCTAATCCTTTCATTGAAAGGATTAGCAAAATCTCCTTGCTGTGTAGTTATAGTAGATTCATAAACTCTGGCGTATCGGTGTCAATTGGGCGTTAGAGGTTCCCATTTTGACCAATGATGAAACAGCGGTACTTTTATAGATGTTATCATTTGCACTTCATAATCAAATGCTATTCATGATAGTGTGGCTTATGAATAGCGCTGATCACGCAGCAGTTACAATCATGCCAATCAAATACCTAATCCAACAGCTTGAAATTTTGATCCCTTTGGAAGCAGACACCATGATAAAAAAAACAATCATCGAATGAAAAATGTTATGTTTTTCATAATTCATAATTTTGAGGATAATCAAGTTTCACTTTTTATTACTTTCACTTTTTATTATGAGCACTAATTAATTAAACCATGTAAACGACTCCGGGTTTTTACTTACATATCCTGGTCCATCAGGCAGTATTACGTATTTATTAATACATTCTTGATTATAGTAAGTGAATCTATTAGGTAGGCGTATGCCGGGGGCGTATGACGGACTGGTGTATGCATCGAAAGCAATATAACACTGATTTTTAATGTTGGGAATTTTTTTGATAATAATTGATTTTAAAAAAAATTGAAAGAAAAAAAATGTTGAAAATTCACCCAAAATGCCAGACTTTTTGATAGAAAAACAAAACAAAAATGCCAGTAGAAATGCCTGTTTTTGGTGTGGCGTGGCCTAAGCAACTTTTGAAATTGATTATGTAATATACAATTTATTTTAAAAAGAAAACAGTTGATGTAATGAGACAAGTATTAAAAAAGCAAATTTCATCAGAGTAGTGGTTACGAGCTGTCACATTTATAGAACTGTGAAGAAATGCTAGCTGCCACATTTATGGAGCTGTGAAATGCTCTTAGTACGTAAGATTGCTCCTGGCTAACGCCAGTCGCACTGTTACTACTACTAAGATGTATGAGTTAAGCATCTTTGAATAATTTCCATACAAAAGCCTTGACTTTTATTTTATGAGTGTTAGGGTCAATTCATTTAGGGCATACAAACACAAATCGGTGTAATTACGCATACCATCATGCCACCATCTTCCATTATTATGAAAATATACCCACAGCTGTGTTTTTTCATTCATACTTGACATCAACTTGCTGTCATTCATCAAAATAGTTTCATCCCGGATCAACTGTGTAACACATCAGTTAGGAACATTTCCATTAGGGTAGATGGGGGTTAGTTGGAGCATTAACACTTTCCATACGGCTGGCGTCTGCAGACAATATTCCAAAAGTTCACAAAATGTTTCAAAAATGTCAAAATTATTGAATTGCATCACCATAAGGTCTATCGCAAACAGGTCAACATCAATTGATTATCCTTTTATGATGCATTGTGGGATAAAAAGGGGGCAAATGGTGTCCCTTTTCAATCCCATATTGCAACAGAAAAGGATAATCAATTGATTTTGACCTATTTGCGATAAGGTCTATATTTGGAATCACCATGAGAAATGCATTAAAAGAAGTACAAATATACCTAGTATTGATTCAGTGATTCTTGAGATAGACTTTGAAAGTTTGAAAAGGTTTCTGAAAAATCTGTTTTGTATTATGGTAAAACTAATAGCCGCTTGGAAAGTGTTAAGATTTCTTTCAGGCATTATAATAAATTTATACCTCCCGCCTTATTGCGTAATCACGGTACACTTAATATGGCGCAGATGAACTGAAGCTTTCCTAGCAGCGCACTTGGATGGTGTAACGGTCAATGTCACCCAGCTCCCACTCTGGCAATACTGGTTCAAATCTGATGCGCTGGCAAATGAGGAGTTATTTGCGCTACTTTTGAAAGATTGCTTCCTTTTCGTAGTTTAAACATAAGCCACTTCAAGCAGGGGTTACTGTAAATGATTATGATATTTTATGAGTGAGTTAATGGTGTTGTGTTAACGTTTTCCCTCCTTCTTTTCTTTTTGTATTTTTCAGTAACTACTGCAAACGCACCATGAGATCTCGACCAAACCTACGCACTGCTGCTGCCATATACATAACCATAATTCATGTATGTCTAGTGTATTTAATGATGTACTGTTAACCCTGATTAAAGAATTTCCTGCATGGCTCTAGTTCATCTTGTAAGTTTGCTATCCATTCCAGCTCTGGTCAATAAAGTCATTTAACAGGTATATAAGTGTCACAAGGTCCTATCTCCAATGCAGAAACTTGTTAATAAGTGCCCATCTATGAACAATATTTTCAGATACAGCGGTTTTCACGAGAGGAAGGGGGGAGGGGTGCAGTATATACTTGAAAGTACACTGCTTTGAGGGTTGGAAAACTTAACACTTTTGAAAATGTGGAAGAACTCAGTAGTCATTTTGTGAAAGACAGAGGAGAAAGAAGGAAAGAAAGAGCAGAAGGATGTTAAAGAAGAGGACAGAAAGGGGAAGGGCGAAAAATGGGTGGGTGAGGGGGAGAAAAAGGTAAAAGAATTTGAGGGAGAAAAGGGGGACAATTGATATTTGATAATAGGGAGGAAACTAGTAACTGAGAGAAAAACTAGCAATTTTTCAAGACTGTATACCCTTGCGGCTATTGTAGATTATGGCCTTTTCAAACAAGAATTTTGAGCAAAAAGGCCACATTAAGGGGTTACCAATCATATGATATCTTACAGTTAGTGGAGATAGGGCCTTTTCACCCCAAATTACATATAATTGCAAATCTGACACATTATAACACATTATATATTAGCTAATGCTGCCTTTAGTCTTATTTTAAAAAAAATCTGGAGCTGCTGCTTTTCAGGCGAATTTTACCCATTTTTTGTTTCATCAAATGTCATGGTTTCTTCTTATTTTCAGCCCAATTTGACACACATTTCTAAATGTTTTTAAGGGAGTTTTTGTTTAGCATTTTCAATTTTTGTTTCCAAAGGTCAGAACTTAATGGTGGGTGGATGATTGTTACCTATTTTTAAAACTTAGTGTTTACTATTCTACATGATGAAGTTAAAGTAATATTCTAAAATGTTAAATCGGTCTATAGTTCGATACGTTCCAAATTGGTGACGCTTCATTACAGCATCAAATGAATACAGTACGGGAGGGCGAGCCATATGCAACAAGCTCACTGTTCATTATATGCGTGGGGCAATATGCGTGGCCAAAAACCGTGTGCATATGGATGACACATACTCTTGGGTTATTTTTGCGCACATCGAGATAAATACCCAATATTTCTCGCCAATTTGGAACTGATTAAACTTTTATGATAGAATCAGAAATTTACTTCAAATATCCCATAAAAAATATACAAAATACTGGGGTGGTTATAACCACTTTTTAATTTTATCTTTCAGGCCTAGAATTTTGCAGGGGTAATGCGAAATATTTGGGCTTTCTTCTGAAACTAAAGTGAATTTTATGGGGTTACGAACCTCTAAATGAGTTGTGTGGCACTTAACACTATTTCTGTAAACTATCTCCAAATATTTATTGAATGTGCTATATACTTGCAACATTTGCTGTTATTTAATGATATAAGGCCTTGAAAAGAAAGTTGTTTGTTTATCTATAAGGCAAGGAAACTGTTTGCATTTTTCAAGATTTAAAATTTTATTTTTAGACATTATTTTTGTCAAATCATGTAAAACAGTCATTTTTTGGCCGAAAATATGTCGGAAAATGTTTTTCACAAAAGAATCCAGATTTTTGCAGATTTTGGTGACATTTTAGAAATAAAAGACTGATGGACCCTACTTGACAGGTCTTGACAGGTTGTTTTTCGTTGCCTAACAGACCATTGTCCCTAATGTGGTCATTGTATTTGGTGAATTGATTCTTAATGAATGTTTGTTTTGTTCATTTTTCCTGTTTTTCTTCTTTTGAGAGAGAGAGAGTCATGAGTGGCATTTGAAATGAGGTTACTCATTATTCATTATCCCCCTCCCCCCCCCCCCCCCCCCAACATTCATCATTTATTACACTTGTCAACCACCTTGGGTTCAACAGATATAATACCCCAAACAAGAGTTATAGTGAAACAAAACATACCAACACAACAGTTCATGACTGAAAAACTATCAATATCAAAAGATCAACTGCAAGTGTAATTGGTCTTTTGAAATGTAACAAGCTTCACTCACTTAAGAATGCGAACCTTCAGGACATAGGCAGGGTTGGAATAGGGTTACAGTGAATAAAATAGAAGGAGTATTTAGGCCAAGGAAACATAACTCTGATCAACGGTCCAGACTGACCAGAGATGTGTTGTTGTTGACAGTTTTAAAAACATTTGGAAGGTAAAACAAATTGAAAATGTTGTGGACTTTTTATTATGGGGTGGGGGGGGGGGGGGGCTGACCTATCTGTAGAACAAGTTTTTTTTAATTTGTCGCCTTATATCAAGATACAATTGAAATAACTTAGAATAGTTATGGGGTTTTGTTGGTGTTGCAGTAGTCTGTAATTATGACCTCAATGCGTATCATTTGCCAAAGTTCTCGAACCTTTATTATCTCTAACCAAACAAAATGTGATGCGATCTGGGGGAAAACCCCATCATACATTGCAATTGTTGATTTTGTAATACAGCCTGGTAAACTAGTCCTATAAGTCCAATTTGATTTTGATCAGATGATGGTATAGTGTTATAATTCACCCAGTTTTAGAAGCAGTGGCAGGACCACAAGGGGCATCCTCCATTCATAAACCTCCCCCATTGCCCCCCCCCCCCCCCCCCCCCCCACCCCCTCGTCCCCAGTCAGCTCAAACTTTTGACTTTTAGTGTCACAATTACTTCTGAATTACTGTAAAACACTTTCATTTTGTGGATACTTTATTTTGCGAATTTTAACTTTTATTGGGTTTTTTTTGCTGGAATTTAGTTTTGTGAATGTGAAAGATTACTGTTACTTTCAATGCAAAATTGTCAGTTTAGCAGGTATTTAATTGCGCGTATCCACGTCTCTCTCAAAATTTGACAAAATTAAATCCCTAGCGAAATTAAGTGGTTTTAAAAGTATCTATAAAATGTTCTGAAATGCCTAGTGTTAGACCAAATTAAGGACATTTTCGGCAATTTTGACACGAAAGGCAACATTTCACCCCTTAAAATTTGGTTGTTTTTTCTCTGTTACTGAAAAAGAGCTTGTCACCTTTCAAATAATACCAACAACTCCAAAAGTGAATTTCCCAATCATGTGGTGGGTTTTCCCAGATCGTATCATAAATATGATTTTTAAAAATGTATTCAGATCTGACTGTAATAATAATATATGTCCAAAATAGTAATATCAATTGCAATATATTTATATTAATAAATACAAAATGACCGAAACTCTGCCTGGTTTAGTCATATAAATGTGGCTGATAATGATACTTCTCAAAGAGAACAGTAAATCATAACTGTATGTAAGTGTAAGATATAAAAATGTATGTAAAATGTCTTTAATATATATGTGTGATAATTTAAAAAAATGATGTATCATGTGATAAGTTTATAGAGCGATGTAAAACCCTTAAATGCAGGATTGCAGGTTGTATCAGGCCTGGAAATAGCAACCGCCCATGCATTAAATGCCTGTAATAGTGGGTAACTTTTGCGTTGGGCGGGTGAAGATACAAAAGTACCCAACCGACTGGCAGATAAACATTTTCCTTAAGGGCGCACAGCACTAAATCACTCCTCGTTTTGTGTAATGGTAGTAAGTTCCGGCAAAAACAAAAAACGATTTTGTGATTAATGGGGTCCTTTGGGAATCAGTTTGGCGTGAGGATAGCGTTTCATAATTAAAATGAAAGATAATCTCTTGTACTTTGATCAGGATATTGCAAAATATTGACTTTCGATTGTATTGAAAATTTATCACGTGTATGAACACACGTGATCGGAGGCGGTTAGAAGGCGAGCGTCCGGGCTGAAAATAGGGGTGGCGCTGTTTAAATGATCGTATCGTCAAATCTAATTGGAAGGTGTAACACTTCTTGACGATTTTATGAAATTTGAATGTTTGTTTATTAGAATAAAGCATTCGAGACGTTCCAAAAATGGTTACTAAGGGCCCAAAATAGCGACTCTTTTAGCCCTAATTTACATGTAATCCAATGGGCGGTATATTTAGTGCTGTGCCCCCTTAAGTGTGTTACACTGCACTATGAAAACTCTCTCATTGCTTGCGTGGTAGATTTCGATCGCGACAGGAGCATGCGCAGATGCGATTTTTGTGTAAGTGGTCTGTGATTTTCTCAATATTATATTTTTACTGTGATTTGTCGATCTGCATTAAATGCAAAAAGTAACAACGCCCCCGGCTGGACTCGAACCACCAACCTTTCGGTTAACAGCCGAACGCGCTAACCAATTGCGCCACGGAGGTGATCATTACTAGGCTGTTTTGGTTTGTCATGTTCACCCGTACACTTCCCCGTACACTTTCTTGCAAAGTCGGGCATCGTTTTTTCTCAAATGTTGCTTGCATATTGCCTTTGCTGTCGCCTTTAATACATGTGCTGTTACTTGAACTTGGAACCAACGTTTAATTTGAACTGTCTATTTTCAATAAAAAAATACTCCAATACGGGAAAAAAATCAGAAAAACTCACAGACAACAAATAAGAACATCATTTTACTCGACCTAGAATTTCAATCAACGGATTTCAATCATCGGCAAAACCCGATGATGTGAGTGACGTCATTTAATGAGCTCATTAGCATAATTTATGTCCGTGAAATATACAATAGGGTTTTGGTAGTGCACTGGCTGGTGGAATTTCTGTTTGGCAGGTATTTGTTGCGAGTTACCTGCATGACTGGCTGGTTGAAAACAAATCTGACATTCCAGCCCTGCTTGTAATCCCCAAAGTACAGACAAAATTAAGGAGTTACGAATAAAAACCAACTATTTCTCGCCAATTTGAAACTGATTTTAGAAATTGTAATGCTTTTGTGTTTTGATGAACAGGTGCAGAGGTCATTCTTATCACAGATAAGACCAACAATTGTTGTGTTGTCCTTTTAAGTGCCAATAATCTTAAAGTCAGTCGGTCAGTCAATTTTTTAATATATTTTTTCCTTCCTGATTTTGCTGACAAATATTACTAACAGAACGTGGTTCATGACAAGACAAAATTGGTTAATGTCAATTTGACTAAATGTTTCTAGTGTGTTAATAGTTTAAAAGCCATCCATTCAAGTAAAATTATTCATTTCAAGTAGAAAATAGTAATATTTTGACAAATTGGGTAACAGTTTTAAATCTTCCTTTTATTTTGTGTGGAAATTCGTTGGAAGTTTTGCTTTTTTTTGTGCACAGTTTTGAATTATGTTGTTGACATTTTTCTTCTTTTTATACATTTTTTGAACTATTTTGAAAATTGTTGAAAATTCACTAACATTTCGCGAAACTTTTGGGGCAAAAACAAAAAACAAAACAAACACATATTACCGGCTTTATTGTATTGTACTTAAATTTAACCCTCAAAGTAGTAAATTCATGTATTATGTATTCATAAATGTGACCCATCAAAACAGACCAGTTGCTGGCAAACCTAATTAGCAGAAAATAGCAAAAGAATATGATCAAAAATCATGAAAATAAAATAATTTATAACCCCTTCCAGTTGCATAAAATTTCATGTTCACTTTTAGTCAGTAATTTGCCATTTTAAAGCTGAAAAACATGTTTGTGACATGAATTTTAAAATCTCAGTTTCATTTCTGTTATGTCTCAGTTTCATTTCTGTCTATGTGGTGCAATGGGTCACACAATCTTGTGATATGAAATATGTTGATGGATGGAAACATATAATATATGTGTGGTGGCATGGGAAAACCCTTCACATGGTCATTTTCTAGCAACTTGGTTTCATACTCTACTGAGTATAGGACTGTTTAAATTTTCAGGAATTCCATCTAGAACTACAGTTATAGTATTTTAAAGTCGGCAAGTTTAAACGCAACACTAAAAATTGAAATTGACAATTCAAAGGTGTACACAAAATCTTTTAAATGCTCTAATAATAATAAAAGTACATTGTTATATCACACAGAATAGCTTGTCAATATGAAAAGGACTTTTGATATGAACCTAGTTTTTTGCGATATTATTAACAATTGTAAGCTCTTCACTTTCAAAATCTTTACAATGCATTGTCGGAATCACAAGTGGTTACCATGGTAACAATGTCATTTTACGTAAACATAGCATTTTACACATAAAATGTGATAAACAAGGTTCAGAAAAGTACTAAAATAAACTTAACATCTGGAATTTTGCATAAAAAACTCCTGGAGACTAAAGTTCAAAGTATAATCTCTATCTTGGGGACCAAAGTTGGAAAATTGACTTGGAACTCATTTGTTAGAAATATTTTGGTATGACCCAGATATCTCAATATTAACGGGTTTTCCCATACCACCACACATATATGTAATGCCATTTATGATTAATTTGTGGTCTTATTGTGGTCTTATTGTATGCATGTATTATTTTACCCACCTTTTATTTTGCACCATGATCAGCACTCAAACAAATGATATTATATATTCATCATATATGTGATTTTTAAATAAAATGTATAAGGGGGGGGGGGGGGGGGGTGTGGAAAATGAGTTAAGGGGTATGGGGTAATCAGGATTTTAGGGTGACATATGCTAATTATTGTACAATCAGTTTCAAATTGGCGAGAAATATGCGTTTTTTATCTCTCCGCGAGCAAAAATAATCCAAGCAGTCCTGTGCTATTTTGTCATATGCACACGTCACGATTCATAGTGCACCATGTTGCACCCATGAGAGCTCTTTGCACTTAAAATGTACATTCACATCAATATTATTGGTAAATGTGACGCGATCAAGAGGAATGAGTCGGATGTCGGGAATCCCAAATTGAGATATGGCCAATTCAAAATGGCGGCTTACATAAGTTTTGATGGAAATTCATGTATACAATTTGATATAACTTTGGAACAAAACGTCGTATCGACATGGAGTTTCCAGTTTCTGAAAGCTCTAGGTGTCTTCTTTACTCGATTAAAAACTCATTTTCGACCAGGATCGACATCCGACTCATTCTTCTTGATCGCGTCACAAATGTGCAACAAAGGGTGTCAATTCATGGTCTTCCATTATTTAAAAGTTGCCAAAATATATGTGTTTGAGCTGGAGCTGGTCTTTGTCGATTAAGGGCCAAGTTCTGATCACCAATATGGTTCTTTTTGCTTATATCTCGTATGTATACTTTTTGCTGACACATGTGTATGGTTACTGTCAGTAACAAGCATGGGTTACAAAAATACTGAAAACTGACCCCTCCCCCGTTTCTCAACTATTAATTTAGCTTAAAGTCCGTGTCATTTTGAGTAATTTGCCTTTTCCCAAGCACCCTCAGAAAAAGGTCCCATTGTACTCTGCACGGAACCCTATTATAAATCGTTTTGAACTGAACCAAAACAAGCTCTTAAATCGGTTTTACAAACCACTTACTGTTATAATTATAAAGAACCAATTTTCATTTCTATATAAAGAATCATATTCAGTTCTACTAGTTTATGGAACCATAATATAACAGGGTTCGATATTGGTTACAGAGAACTATAAAGCAGTCAAATTAGCATTTTTTTCTTACTGTGTATCAGTATCATGTGTTACTGTAACTTAATAATACCACCAATTTATTTTCATTTTATATGAAATCTGGAGTCATAACCTTTGAGTATTTGCAATATAATAATGACATAATGCATTGAATTTTCACACAGATTTTACATTCTGGTGTTAGGAAGTCATGATAACAGTGGATGTGAAGAATAAATATTATGAATTTCAATTTCAAAAATACCATCTGACTTTGGTTGACAAAAAGTTAAGAAAAGTGCTAGTAGATATAAGAATAGATAAATGATTATGAATTCCGAAATTTAAAATAAGGTAGTATATATTGTGGGAATTTTATTTGATTTGGAAAGGCACCCAATAATGGTGTATTCCAGATGACATATAATAGAGGAACAAATAATATTCCAAAAAATCCAATTGATATGGGAATAGAGGAATAGTCATAATGAACATTTGTTTGAAATTCCGGGAAAGTTAATGGATTTCAGACCTTGCTTTGAGAAAATAATCTGGAATTCCAAGTTCCTCGATGGGTAGCTGACTAATTCCCAAGACGAAATTCCAGATAATCCTCTGGAATTCCAGGCCTCAACTATTGAAAAAAAGTTTGTAATTCCGAATTCCTCTATTTATAGGGATGCAGAGTTTTTCTGGAATAGCCCAATGCGACCATTGTTGTCACCTTTGTTATGCCTTGGTATGGGATTGCTCAATAGTGTTTAAATCATATGTAATTTATTTGATGGTAAAGTAAATATAATATTTTTCATTTCAATAGTTATCATAACCCCCCCCCCCCCCCCACCCTAAATTAGCTTTAATCTTTTAACGTTACACCCTAGATCCATCCTAGATAGGAGATGTTATTTATTGTGTTGTTGATTTTAAATGTTCATGTTTTAATTTTGGATGTTTATTGTTTACCCACTTATATTTAATCACTGAGTAAGTCAAATGATGTAATTATTGTATTGTATATAATAAATATCTATACTGAACCTAATATCTGATTGGCAATCTTTATTTCGGAAAGTTGTATGACTCAATTTTCTATACTACAGGGTGTATCAGAATGAACTATACCGTGTTTCTAAAATACATAAAAAATACAAAATTATTATTGTTTTAAATTTAAACATGTTTCCTACACTATACGTTAATTTGCAAAGTTAAACGTGTTTTCAATGTGTTAGCTCAAAGAATTCACAGACCTTGAAAAGCCATCGGCAAATCTGATTAACGCATGTTTTCTTTTAGGCCTAGGCCTATGCGTATTTTATGTCAACTACTTTTATTTTTTTAATTGATAATTTCGACCAAAATTGAAATCTACCATCTTTACCAGAAAGGTTGTATTTTCCATCAGAAATGTCCGATTTTCAAAATCGAAATTTATTATGAAAGCTGGGCGTTTGCGCAAGATATATTTATACCGTAATAAATCATGTTGCCTCAGTATAGTTCATTCTGATACACCCTGTATAATTATGCAAGCACATCAGAAAAAACAATATATTTTTATTCCAAAATGTAATTTACTTTGCGGTGTTTCTCGTGATAGAAGCAATTTCCCTCTGATATTAAAATCATAATGTTGATGGGAAAATTCAAAAAGTGATCTGGCCACCCGCCTTAATATAATTTCCAAGTGGTTGTCCGTGCACTTTTCTTTGGAATTTATCATCTCCATCGGTACCATACTTTACCATACTTTTAGCGATAAGAGGTATACAGAGTAGCCCAAAAGTTTCGATACCTTAACACTTTCCACACGTACACGGAGATATAAAGCTTTTTACCCTTTCCACGCGGCAGGCGTCTGCAGACGACATTCTAAAATATCATAAAATGTTTAATTTTTTTTAAAAAAATGCATTGAAATAAGTACAATCATGCCTAGTATCGGTTCAGTAATCCTTGAGATAGACCTTGAAAGTTGGGAAAGGTTTCTGAAAAATCTGTTTTGTATGGTAAAACGTAAAAACCATTAACCGGTAAAATAATTCGCAATATCTGACTAAAAACACATTTGGATAAAGATTTTCTTTTTGTATTCCAAACTTACTTACAATAACAGCTATATTTTATGTTTTTCCAAGTAGGCCTACAGAAGAAAGTTTACCGAACTGTTATAAAACTGCACATAACTGCACGGTATAATTATGAGAGAGATACACCATAAGCTTGTAGCGATACACCCCAAACTTGAGCTACCCTCTCCACCCAAAACACCCCCCACCCCCGTCCGAAAAAGGACCACTTTGTTACAAAAAATTGCCATTAGTTATCTGACCCGAACTTACGTTCTTGACCGTTTAAGACACGTTCAAATCGACGTGCAAAACTATAATATATCAACAATCGGGACATATTTGAATAGAAAGCCTATTAGTAAAAACAAAATCTGACAATTCCCAAGCTCTTAACAAACGAATGGGAATTGAAATTCCTTGTAGATTACCATCTGACCCATACGCATTAACAACGCAATGTTATACTAGTGTTGTCTGTATTTTCCAGATAAGTTTGATTTATTTGCAATGTTATCATGGTGTATTATAGTGGCAATTCTAAATAAAGTTTGTATTTGAAATTTTGTAAATT